>PISX010014085.1:0-54452 GCA_004024625.1 Mellivora capensis | reverse complement strand
AATCCATCAAAATCCTTGAGGAGAACACAGGCAGCAACCTCTTCGACCTCAGCCGCAGCAACATCTTCCTAGGAACATCGCCAAAGGCAAGGGAAGCAAGGGCAAAAATGAACTATTGGGATTTCATCAAGATCAAAAGCTTTTGCACAGCAAAGGAAACAGTTAACAAAACCAAAAGACAACTGACAGATTGGGAGAATATACTTGCAAACGACATATCAGGTAAAGGGCTAGTGTCCAAAATCTATAAAGAACTTATCAAACTCAACACTCAAAGAACAAATAATCCAATCAAGAAATGGGCAGAGGACATGAACAGACATTTCTGCAAAGAAGACATCCAGATGGCCAACAGACACATGAAAAAGTGCTCCACGTCACTTGGCATCAGGGAAATACAAATCAAAACCACAATGAGATATCACCTCACCCCAGTCAGAATTGGTAAAATTAACAAGTCAGGAAATGACAGATGCTGGCGAGGATGCGGAGAAAGGGGAACTCTCCTACACTGTTGGTGGGAATGCAAGCTGGTGCAACCGCTCTGGAAAACAGCATGGAGATTCCTCAAAAAGTTGAAAATAGAACTACCCTATGACCCAGCAATTGCACTACTGGGTATTTACCCTAAAGATACAAACGTAGTGATCTGAAGGGGCACATGCACCCGAATGTTTATAGCAGCAATGTCTACAATAGCCAAGCTATGGAAAGAACCTAGATGTCCATCGACAGATGAATGGATAAAGAAGATGTGGTATATATACACAATGGAATACTATGCAGCCATCAAAAGAAATGAAATCTTGCCATTTGCAACGACGTGGATGGAACTAGAGGGTATCATGCTTAGTGAAATAAGTCAATCAGAGAAAGGCAACTATCATATGATCTCCCTGATAAGAGGAAGTGGAGATGCAACATGGGGGGTTTGGGGGGTAGGAAAAGAAGAAAAGAAACAAGATGAGATCAGGAGGGAGACAAACCATAAATGACTCTTAATCTCACAAAACAAACTGAGGATTCCTATGGGGAGGGGGATCAGTAGAGGGAGTGGGCTAATGGACATTGGGGAGGGTATGTGCTATGGTTAGTGGTGTGAAGTGTGTAAACCTGGTGATTCACAGACTTGTACCCCTGGGGATAAAAATACATTATATGTTTATAAAAAATTAAAAAATTAGGGACGCCTGGGTGGCTCAGTTGGTTGGACGACTGCCTTCGGCTCAGGTCATGATCCCGGAGACCTGGGATCGAGTCCCGCATCAGGCTCCCAGCTCCACGGGGAGTCTGCTTCTCCCTCTGACCTTCTCCTCGCTCATGCTCTCTCGCTGCCTCTCTCTCAAATAAATAAATAAAATCTTAAAAAAAAAATTAAAAAAAAACAGTATAATTTTTGACATTCAATAATAGCAGGTGGTATGCTTGGGGGGAAGCAAGATATAAAACCATCAACAACATAATCCCATTTTTGCTTAAAATTTTATGTACACATAATATTAGAAAAGTTATACACCTAATTGTAAGTGGTAGTTATCTCTTGTAAGTGATGAGGCTAAAGGGTTCTTTTTCTTTAACACTTTATGTGATATTCATCTACTACACCAGAATGTAAACTCCTTGAGGTAAGAAACAGCTCTTTTTTATATTTTTTAAAGATTTTATTTATTTATTTGACAGAGAGAGAGAGATAACAAGTAGGCAGAGAGGCAGGCAGAGAGAGGGGGAAGCAGGCTCCTGCTAAGCAGAGGGCTTGATGCGGGGCTCGATCCCAGGACCCTGAGACCATGACCTGAGCTAAAGGCAGAGGCTTAACCCACTCAGCCACCCAGGCACCACAAGAAACAGCTCTTGTTCACCATCAAATACCTCCAGCTTTTTACAGTGTCCAGCATAGGAAGGATACCCAACAAGACTTGATGGACTTATACACTGAATAGTTTTCTATTTATTTCCAAATTTTCTGTCATTGGAATTTTTAAAAAGATTTTTATTTATTTATTTGTCAGAGAGAGAGAGAGAGAGAGAGAGAGCGCGAGCACAGGCAGACAGAATGGCAGGCAGAGGCAGAGGGAGAAGCAGGTTCCCTGCCAAGCAAGGAGCCCGATGTGGGACTCGATCCTAGGACGCTGGGATCATGACCTGAGCCGAAGGCAGCCGCTTAACCAACTGAGCCACCCAGGCGTCCCTGTCATTGGAATTTTTGTAACCAAAATAATCCTAGCACAAGTATCTTTTAAAAAAGAAGAAGAAGAAGAAAAAAAAAAAGACAAAACACAAGTAGATTTATGCATAAAAATTTTTATGCATAAATCTACTTGTGTTTTGTCTTGTCAAATGTCCAGTAGTTATTTTAAAATTTTAAGTGGTAACCATCGGAAAATGCTTATTATAGAACATTAAGGAGAAATTAGGAAATGTAATACATGTAATATGATCTCCAAATGTGAGCAAATATCTCATATAGAAAAGGCTAAAAATATGAGAATCTTAACCACAGTTTTTGGAGGTTGGAATTATTGGAATTATCTTTCTGTCTTTATCCTTTACCTCCTTTCCAAATTGCTGACAGTAAGAATGCATTATTCACATAGTCCTAAAATGTTTAGGTTAAATTCTTTAAAATACCAGAAAGAAGAGCCAGTAAAACGAAATGGGTGAGAGAAGGAGCCAGAACACAGTGTCCGGGTTGGAAGCTGGCTCTTCTTAGCTGTGACCTTGAGCATTTGGCTCAACTGTTTCCTTTTCTGTAAAATGAGAAAAATAACAGAAACTACCTCACAAAGTATTTCATCATAGTTTTCTTTATTTTAAAAAGTTAATACACAGCACTTAAAATAGCATCTAACATATAACAAAGGCTATAAAAGTGTTTGTTAAAGGATGGCTGGGTGCCTCAGCCGGTTAAGCGTCTGCCTTCAGCTCAGGTCATGATCCCGGGTCTTGCATCAGGCTCCCTGCTCAGAGGGGAGCCTGCTTTTCTCTCTGCATGCTGCTCCCCCTGCTTGTGCTGTCTGTCTGTCTGTCTGTCTCTGACAAATAAATAAAATCTTAAAAAAAAAAAAGGAGTCTTTGTTAAAGTAAGTAACAAATCAAGTCTCTGGAGAATGGAAAGAGCCACATGGTAACCATATTTCTTTTCCTCCTTACCTTTCTTCCTTTCCTCTTCCCTGTTTCTGTCACCCACAGGTTCCTTTCCCTTTGCAGAAGGACATTTATTCAGGGAAGACAGAGCAACAGATTATCTAAGTCAACATACTGAGACAGCAGCAAACAAGAATTTCATGACTGGACAGAATATTGGAAATCAGAAGTAATGTGCCAATGTTTCTGTATGTGGTGATAAGAAGAATTGGGGGCAGAGGGAAGTGAAAGATGGAAGACAAGATGAGCTAGGAGGTCAGGAACTTGGGGCTTCATACCTCAATCACAGCACACGCCCAGTGGCCAGTCTTGCTTGGTTTATTCCAGCTGAAGCTGTGAGGGCTTCTGTAGAAAAGGGATGTGCCCATCCCAGGCACAACGCTGCAGTTTCACCAACACCAAGTTGTGTGCCGACAGGGGGCGCCCTAACTGGTCCCTCTCAGCCCCACCCTATTTAGCCTGTGTCCTGAGACATTTCTCCACCCCCAGTCATGGCTTCTTGATGCCTGGGTTTAACTTGGTCTGATTCAGTGCAGGGAACCCCAGTGTCTCTCATCAGAATGACCATTCCATTGTTTCCTCTGCATTATGACACCAGCCCTCGGGGGGGAAAAAAAAAAAGGAAAACATGTATTTCTTGTTGGTTCTGCTTCATTTTAAGAGAGCTACCATTTCTTCTTCCTGTAATAATGTGTACTTATTGTGTCTATTTTTAACATTACCTTTCAAAGGGTTAACCCTTTGAAATTTAACCAAATTTTTTAAAAAGAACATGTTAAGTGAAATCCACAGTCACACCACCTCTCTAGACAAATCTCGGAAAGTTGAAAATAAACAGTTTAACCTGCAAATCTGTTATCCAGGGAACACTACGGCTCCCTCTCTAATTTTTTCAGATGACATCAAAACCCTGGCTTCAGATCAGAATAGCTAGTGAGCTTGGAACCCGTTGCAAGTTCATTTCTATTACTCGTCCTTAAATGTCAAAATAGTGAGTACAGCATCCCCCTAGAACCACAAACAGCCCATGGAGACTTAACACAAGATGAAGCCTTTCCAGACACTGGTTCCAACGAGTCCCCTCTTTTTACCATTTAATTAAGATTACAGTTTGGATCTCACATGAACAGTTGCCAGACCATTTCCACCAGATCTCTTAAGACCCACTTGCCTCTGGGTCCTCTGAGGAAGCCTTTGTGATGCACCACATTTGGACCAAAAGGATGAGAGTCGCTACCCTGCAGTCCCTCAAGAGAAGCAGTAAACCCACCTCAGTGAGCAGAGGCCAAGAGTTAGAAAATATCTGGCTTCACTTTAGGCTCAGAGAAATTTCTAAAAAGAGGAGAGTCCAGCTCCGTGACTCCGCAGTCCGTTCTCAAAAGGAACCATCTGGTATAAAAAGGCAAAGCTGGACCTCACGTGGGTTGGCATAACCATAACTCAGAATGGCCTGGGGAGGCCCAGGGACAGATATCCAGAGCTGGGGATGTCCTAGAACAGGCTGAATCCGGGTGTGGAATGGGATCAGGAGCTGTGGGGCTGGGAACAGTTGGGTGTCTGTGCCAAGTAGGTCACACCCCACCTGTAGTTAAGTGATCACTGCTTTTGGCACAGAAATAAACCAATTGAGCTTAATTAGCTAATTAAACTATAATCCAGGCTTTTAATTTTGTAGCAGTAGTTACGATTCAGGAGAACCTGGGGTTTATCTTTTTAGGAGAACTTCCTATAAACCAATGAAGAACCCGATTCTTAGCCAGTTGGCAGGGCGCTGGTCTTGGGAAAAAAATATACTTCATTTTGTTGGCCTTCTTGAACCATCCCATTTTAGCCAAAGGCAACAATTAAGGCAGAGTTTTGTTTGGTGACGGATGTCATTTACTAGGTTTGTGGGAAAGCAGTATGAAGACTGACAGCCAAAACTTCCACAGAATTTTGTCCCCTTCCTCCAGTATGGTTCCCAGTTAGTCACACCAACATCAGAGCACATGAGCATAAACACACACACTCCAAACCACCATGGCATGGATTTTGCCTCAAGATAACCCAACAGTTAACCAAGTCTTCCTCTGGGTACTTACAATCTCAATCACTCATCTGCTAGATGATAGAGTTAATCAATCACGAATGCCCTTGTTACCTAGAGAGCTCAGAAACTGTGTTGTCAATTTACCTACACAAGTGGACTCAGGGGACTGATTCAACAGAGGCTGACATAAAGTGGCCCATTGTTTATTCCTTTTCAGAGAAAATACAATTTCCCAGTGGACAATACACCCATGAGAGCTTGTCAAAACTCAAAATATCCTCCCTCAAGGGAAATCTATTTGCAGAGAAGATTTACAATCATAAGGTTGTTGAATAAGTATCAAGCCTAAGCAAGAGGGTTTTCCTTGACAGTATTAATGATAGGTACCCTCGAGCATTTCCAGTCAGAATGCTGCCTCCCTTTCCACTATGGGCACAATCCCAAACCATGTGAGTGGCCTGGAGAGTGTGGGCTCCTCCCCGTACCCAGTATTAAAGGTACACAGACACCTTCTGTCTTCTGATCCACCTGCCCAAACTGGACACCAGCCTTTTACTGAGATATTCTTGCTCATGCCATTTGGTCTCACTACCTCAATTCCTACATCTTTTCATTAAACAATTTCTTTGGCGGGGGATGGGGGTGCGGGAGTACTACCTATTACTGACATCTCTTAATATGTTGGTTCTTCCTAATTTCAGTCTCTGAGAGTAAGTTTGTTTTTACTTAATACTTTGCTGTTTTTTAATTACCTTTACATCAAAAGATAGATAAAATTGCAGTTACAGATTTTGGACCCATTATGCAACTGTCAGTGGTAGTGTGCACGGACTGATTAACTGAGGGTAAGAGGGACTCCATCCTTGGACCACACAAATAACACTTGAATTCAGAATTCAACATGCAACCGTTTGTCCTTTAGCCACCATGAACTTCCTGTGGTTCTTAAGTTTGGTTCCAATAATGAGACATCCACTCAAATTAGCTTCAATAGAACGATCGGGGGTGGTTCTCAAGACTACTTCTCACAGAAACTAATGTGACAGGCCTAAAGTGAATGGGAATGAGAACATGGAAGTGGGCCATGAGATCAGTGTTTCTGAGTGGTTTGACAATCTTTCATCTCTTTCATCAATTTTTCATGGTCAAGGGCTATGTGTCCACCTCATCTCACATCTTTAACTCCTCTCACCTTGGTCCATTTCCTTTAGTGTGTAGGGCTCAATTAGGCCATCAGCCCCAAGGCTATAGGACCTACCTAAGTCTACAGCTCCATGTTCCAAGAGTAATTTCAGATGGACATCAAGACATTTGTATAAATGAGGGGTGGAATAGGACTAAAATAAGTATGGTGAGGCTACTCAAGGGATTGAGGTATAAACATAGCTCTGATGTTACAGGATTTCCTTACTGCCTTACAGAGGATTTATAAAATCTGCTATTTGATTTTTTTATACATTCACCCATTGTATTCATCTCCTAGATCTGCCATTATCAAGTACAACGAACTGGTTGCTTAGAACAAAATCCTGTCAACTCACATTTCTGGAGGCTAGTAGTGTGAAATCAAGGTGTTGTTAGGGTCCTGCTCCTTCTGAAACATGTAGGGGGCTCCTTGCTTGTCTCTCCCTGTGGTTAGTCAGCAATCTCTGGCATCCCTTGGCTTGCAGATCAATCTCTCCAATCCTCCTCCTTCACATGGTATTCTCCTACATGTCTTCACATCATCTTCCCTATAGGCATGTCTGACTTTGTGTCAAAATTTCTCTCTCTTTTTTTTGTTTCTAAATATATTTTACTGGTTTATCTTTTTTTATTAGGTTATATTAGTTGCCATACAATACGTCATTAGTTTTGGATGTAGGGTTCCAAGATTCATTGTTTGCCTTTAACACCCAGTGCTCCATGAAATCCATGCCTTCCTTACTACCCATCACTGGGCTAACTCATCCCCCCCACCTCCCTCCCCTAAAACCCTCAGTTTGTTTACTTAAGTCCATAGTCTCTCTTGGTTCATCTTCCCCTCCATTCATCCCCCCCTTCATTTTTCCCTTCCTTCTCCTAATGTCCTCTGGGCTATTTCTTGTGTTCCACAAATAAATGAAACCATATGATAATTGACTTTCTCCGTTTGATTTATTTCACTTAGCATAATCTCCTCCAGTCCCATCCATGTTGATACAAAAGTTGGGTGTTCATCCTTTCTGATGCCTGAGTAATATTCCATTGTATATATGGACCACATCTTCTTTATCCACTCGTCTGTTGAAGGGCATCTCAGCTCTTTCCACATTTTGGCTATTGTGGACATTGCTGCTATGAACATTGGGGTGCTTATGGCCCTTCTTTTCACTACATCTGTATCTTTGGGGTAAATGCCCAGTAGAGCAACTGCTGGGTCATAGGGTAGCTCTTTTTTCAATTTTTTGAGGAACCTCCACACTGTTTTCCAAAGTGGCTGCACCAACTTACATTTCCACCAACAGTGTAAGAGGGTTCCCCTTTCCCCACAGGCTCTCCAACATTTGTTGCTTCCTGCCTTGTCAATTTTTGCCATTCTAACTGGTATAAGGTGGTATCTCAAGGTGGTTTTTGATTTGAATTTCCCTGATAGCTAAGAATGATGAACATTTGTTCATGGTCTGTTAGCCATTTGTATGCCTTTTTTGGAAAAATCTTTCCTTTCTACAAGGACACCAGCCATATATTGAATGAAGACCCACCCTAATGTCCTCATGTAGACTTGAGTACCTCTGTAAAGACTACTTCCAAATAATGTCACACTGAGGTGCTGGTGGTTGGAATGTCCTGTATCTTCTTTTAGGGAAACAATTCAATCGTTGAATCACATACATAGAATTTTATCTAAAGGCATAAATATGATCATATGCACAGAGTTTCATTTTTAGTGAAGCGCTTTACTTTTGTCCCCTAAATTTTGCTCTGTACCACCCTTCTCACTTTTCTACTTTCATTCATCTTTATCATGTCACCTTCCTCCTTTTACCAAGGTAACCAATTTTTACAACCTAACATGGATCCTTCCTTTGTGTTCTCTGTAATTCTGTCATCCCATTCAGATATATATACATACTTCTGTCAATTCTTTTCCCTCAAAAATAGAATTATTTTATGTACTTTTCTCAATGGTATCTTATGAGAATTTCTCATGGTCTGGTTCCGTTTTAATTCCTTTGTTATTGATTGCAAACATATTCCTTTGTGTGAATCATAAATTCACTACTACTCTGTTGATAAGATATGCAACCCCTTTTTCCTGTTTTACACAATGCTGGAGTAAACCTCCTTAGACATAGGTCCTTAAAACCATTTTTATTTCTATGGTCTATAGTTAGGTATTGAATTGCTGGGTCAAGGGGTACATGTACTTTTTATCTTAATAGATGTTGCCAAATTTCTTTCCCAGAGGATTTTAGCACATCACATTTTACCAGCAAAGTACCAGAGTACATCCCTCACCCTCTCCCCCCCACCAGCATATGGTATTATGACTCTTTCTGCCAGTCTAAGTATAAAATGGTGTTTTATCATTAATTTTAATTTGCCCCTCTGACAACTAGTGAATGTGAGGATTCTCTCATAAGCTTGTTGGTGTGCTGGCCACTTGAATTTATCCTTCAGTGAACTGTTCATTTGTATCTTGAGTATCTTTCATCATCTCTTTTTCTCAAATTTAAGAGTGTATATTAGAGATATAAACCTGTTACATTACAAATGTATGTTTCTTATTTATCTATTGACTTTATAATTTTAAAAATTAAATATAATGATGCTGTCTTTTATAGCTCCTGGTCTTAACTTAAAACAGTCTTTCCCACCCTCAGAATGTTCACGTAGCCTACCAGATTTTTAAACAATCCCTTCATGGTTTTATATATATATATATATATATATATATATATATATATATTTTTTTTTTTTTTTAAGATTTTATTTATTTATTTGTCAGAGAGAGAGAGAGAGAGTGAGTGAGCACAGGCAGGCAGAATGGCAGGCAGAGAGAGAGAGGGAGAAGCAGACTCTCCGCCGATCAAGGAGCCAGATGTGGGACTCGATCCCAGGACGCCGGGATCATGACCTGAGCCGAAGGCAGCCGCTTAACCAACTGAGCCACCCAGGCGTCCCCATAGTTATATTTTTTATATTTAAATATCTGATCTATTTGAAGTGGATTTTTCCACATAGTATCAGGTAGGAGTCCATTTTTATTTATTTTTTTTTCCAAATTGAGAACCAGTACCTTCTATTATATCTTACATCTTCTCTCCATAGTTCTATATTAAATCCTCATTTCTATTGGGATTTGTATCTGGCTCTAACAGCCAATTCAAAGAGGAAGCATGAAAGCCTAGAAAGGAAACTGACATTTTGACTATGATAGCGGCGGTGTGGTAACAATTTATTCGTCATATTGCATAGCTACGTATTCTGATTTTTCCCAGAATGAGCATGCATCATTGGTATAACAAAAATAAATAAAGGGGAGAAAACAGTAAACACAACTAGTTTCATCATCCAAAGTGTCCCAGGACAAAAACAAACTTCAGCTAGGGGGCAAGCAGCACTGCTATTCCTGGAACAGAGTCTGAGAAGGTGTTTTCCCTGAGGGGAAGGGGTGGGTGAGAGGTTTGGGGGGACAGGCAATAGGTCTGCTCCCACAGGACCTTGGAAAATCCCTTTCAAGGCTGGTTTTTCCCCAAGGAGGGGACCAATTAAGTTCTGGGAGGGCACTTCATTTTGGCAGTTCATTGTGAGACGGGTGCTGAGGTGGGGATTTAAAGCGTGACTGGCGGGCAACTCGCGTTCGTGAGCAATGAGTTTAATTGATTGGAAGAGGAGACTGTCGGGAGCTGATGCAATACCCACTTGGGCTGGGTGTAGGGTTTCCGTGTGTGAAATGATGCAATAATTGCCTGTGCTGAGCAGCAGCTGGATTACTAGCAGCAGCTTAAGTGCTGAAGACACACCTTGGACTTGGCCATTAGAGAACACAGTCAAGTTAGGAGAAAGTGACCCTATCACCATAACCCCAGGGCGTGGCACCTGCCCCCAAAGCATTAGGGGTCAGTTAAAGCTCTGAAGGCTGGGGGAAACAGTCCATGGTACTAATAAAACCCCTGCAGTAAACCTGCAGAGTCATGTTTGTTGGTCACCTCAACTTGTAAGTGGTGGGGTCCCCTTCTGGCGTGAAAGAACCGGCATCAGCCCAGCCCAAGTAACCTGAAGAAACTCCCCCAGGCTTCACCTGGTGCATCACCCTGGGGAAGGTCAAAGTGTGAGGGTGGAGGGCAAACCTCCCACACCTCCCTGCAAAGCCTGGGACTTGGGGCCTTAGGGACTGGTGCAGGGGCAGGGGGAGATGGGGGGGGGGTGCAGAGAGCATGCAAATAAATGTGCATTCTGGAATTCTAGTTAATGCAAGAGGAATCCCAAACAACCTTGAACAGTTTCCCTAAAATTGCTTGAATAAGTGCAGCACCACGTTTCTTGATACTGCTTCTTACCTCACTCCTTAGGGCATGCAAATAGGAGACCAGTACCACTAACTAGGTGGGAAGCCACAACCCAATGGTCCAGGTCAGCTGGTCCCTGAGTATCCGTTCACCCAAGGATAAACTTCCCAGTGTGAGGAGTGCATTTCCTTCAGGTCATCCTCCTTAAAACATGACCTCTCACAACGAAGTCCTTGACAATTACTGACTCTCTTAAGTCTGAGATAATATTCCTGATGTATATTCGGAATAGGGCTATCCAACCATGATGGTAAAATACAGTACTAAATGTTTTGGCAATCAGCCAAGTTAGGGGGACAGGAGGACACTCTCTTGACTGACAACTGGGGGGCCTCGTGAGGTCTGCATACAAGACCAGTCCACCTGCCTCCCGAGGTAGCTTTGGGATAGAGCAATTCTGGGCTCATCTATTACCAAACAGACATTAAGGCTCTAGAGTTTTACTTTATCATAATCATAATTTCCATCTCAAACATTTTAAAGCAGGTGTTTTCACATAGCCACCTGGACCATGAAACAAACAAGCAATAAAAAATCTCAAAGCTCCTGTAGCTGTTTTAGCCTAGAGAAATAAAACAGAGCTTCCTGGTGCTCCTTCCAAGACAAACTGGCCAGGAGATAAATGCTTAGTTAAATATTGGGGATGTCTTCCAAAAATTATTACTTTGTTTTGGAGCTATTTGTATTAATTCTACTGTTTATCTCAGAAATGGATAAAACCAAAAGGGCCTGAAGTTCCCTTCAGGTGATTGCCTTGAATTATTTTTTACTTCCCATCACTTAATGAAACTGGCCAGGTGTTTTTTTTTTAATTATTATTTGAATATACTTGACACACAATGTTATATTAGTTTCTGGTGTACAACAAAGTGATTCAACAACTCTATACATTATGTTACGCTCACCACAAGTATAGCTACCGTCTGTCACCACACAACGCTCTTACAGTATCATCAACCATATTCCCTGTGTGTCCCTTTTACTCCCAAGACTTATTCAATATTCCATCACTGGAAGCCTGAACCTCCCACTCCCCTCCACCCATTTTTCCCATCCTTCCATCCTGGCCATGTTTTCTCACTTGTGCTTGGAGAGTTTTTGTTTGGTTTTTGCTCTTTACTAGTTTCTCTCCCTCTTTCATAGTTTTTTTGGGGGGGCTGGTGGATGGAGGGTCTATCAAATCTGGCAGTGGAAGCTGCAGTCCCAGGTGGGCCGGACCATTATGCAAATCAAACCAGGTTTAAATTAGTAGCAACACCCTTGATAGCAGGTAAGAAGAGAAATTCCCTCTTCAAGAAACGTGAAGTGGACTTGTGTAAAGTTCCCATGTGGCAGCAGGGCGTGGAGAGAGTTCATACACCTGCACATCCCCAAGGTCCCAGGAGCATGGCCTGTCCTCTGGGACTGGGAATTCGGTATTTTCCAACTTGGAAGAACTTCAATTTTCTTGACGTGAAGGGAGAAAGCAATGAAGTTGCTAGTGTTCCAAACATCCCCACACCCACCACACACACACACACACACACACACACACACACACACACACAGAGTTGCCCTCTCCCCTCCTTGGTCCTACTTGTCAGACCGGTTTTCCCATTTTATGTAAGACAATCAGGTGGAAAAGCTAAGGAGGAGGGGAGTCTTTAAGTTGCAGAAAATGGCCTTGAGGGCAGCTGCGATATATGAGAGGGTGGAATTGGATAATGAACGGGGAACTTTAAGAGGGCTGCTAAAGACTTCTGTATGACCCTAATGTGGAACAAAGCAAAAAACCAAACCAAATGCCCCCCCCCACATACAGAACAAAACCCACAAGAATAGGGCTTCAATTCTTTTGATCAGTCTCAGAGATCTAGTGTCTGCTCTTTTTGCCTGTCCATCACCAACTCCCCCTTCTTAAGTCCAGCAGCCTCATTTTCTTTAATGGGGGGATGGGACTGGTCACCTTACCTTCAGACTCTGAGGTCTGGCCAAGAAGCTCCAGGCCCCTCTCCCCATCTCTGGTTTAAGGCCAGCACAGGACACCAGCAGCCAATCAACACTCCCAGGTCCCTGGAACATGCTCAAGCCACTGGGAATGAGAGGGCTCTCGTCCAAGGAGATGGCTCCGCTACTGGCCGTGACCTGGGGCATCAACACTCATTTCACCACATGGCCCTCAGAGCCCTCCCAGAGGGGAGGCCAGCGCCATATAGGCAGAGAAACCAGGGACAGAGACAGATATTTAACAACATAATAGGAATCGAGGGGTGACTGATAACCTGCCATCCCTGGCTTCTTAGGTCCTTGTTACATTCCCCCCTTTGTCTTGATCATCTTTGTGTTGGAGTTCTTTCCCCTACAGCAGAGTTTCCTAGTTCAGTGCTGACCACACTGCTTTGGGGAACAAGTCAGTCATGCAGGTGTGAAATATACCTCTTGTAGCTTTCATTGGCACTATTCTCCTGGAACCAAGTGAATAAATTCTCTCCCCTCAGCCAGGTGACTCCTGTCATAATTTCTTTTTCTAACACTCTCTTCTTCTAGCCAGTAGTCCCAGTTCCTTTCTATTTTATGGTGCCTACTTAACACAAAGGTAAAAGATCAGATGTCAAATTCTCTCCTCAAAAGGGTGGGAGGTTCCTCAGCTTGGACTTGTTTTTCTTGGTAACATGAGAACTAGTTGAAGCTCTCAGTATTCACTTAAATAAAAAGAAAAAAGGGGCATTCCAAGCAAGCAGTGCCACATGAGCCACTAAATTTCAAATTATTACCTACAAGTCACATCAGCATGACCCATGTCATTCACTACTTAACACATACGTTAGCAAGTAATGTACTTTAAAAATAACTTTCTGTAACTTAGAAAAGATAAAAAGTTCTCTCTCCGATAATAGTGCTCTCATCCATTGGCCTTCTATTCCCTCTTAAGAGGGAAAGGTGGAGGAGGGTGCACCCCAGATTATAAGCAACTGGCTAACAAGTGAGTGAACAATCATCCACCCTCCATGCCAAGGGATTACAGAAGTAGAGAACACTATCCTGATTAGAAGCCCTTTGAGGAGGGGGTTGAATCTTATATACCCTTGTGTTTGCAGAGCCTGGTTCAGAGCCTGACAATGGGGTGTATGAGTCACAGATAACTGGCAAACACGTGAGTGAACGAGGATGTGCATTCCTGGGGCAATACAAAGAGTAACTTGGTAAGAGCTAGGTCACCTTCTATCGGATTTCTCAGCAGAAACTTTTCAGGCCAGACGGGAGTGGCAGCATATATTTAAAGTGTTGGAAGGAAAAAAACAAAACAACAAAACCATAACTAAGCAAGGTTATCATTCAGAATTGAAGGCAGGATAAAAAGTTTCCCAAACAAGCAAAAACTAAAGGAATTCATCACCACTAAGCTAGCCTTAGAAGAAATGTTAAAGGGTCTTCATTAAGCAGAAAAACCAAAATACAAAATACAAAAGAAAATATCACACTGGTAAAGCCAAATATACAGTAGAGGCAGTGATCAGCCACTTTTAAAAAGCTAGTATAAAGGTTAAATGACAACAATAGTAAAACTAAACTGAGACCACTGTTAGTAGTTAAGGTATACACAAAATAAAAAGATTTAAAATAGGATGTCAAAACATGCAACAGTGCAGAGGTGGGGGGAGTAAAAATGTAATGCTGAGTCACTCAAATTCAAAGGCATTTTACCAGCTTGAAATAGATATACATCAATATATACAGAACCTCATGGTAACCAAAAACTCAGAAACCTGTAATAGGTACACAAAAAATAAAGAGAAAGGAACCCAAACAGAACACTAAAGAAAACCATCAAATCACAAATGAAAAGAGAGAGAAGAGAGGAACAGAGACCTACAAAAATAACAAGAAAATAATCAACAAAATAGCGATAAGTACATACCTATAATAATTACTTTAAATGTAAATGTACTGAATGTTCTAATCCAAAGACATAGGGTGGGTGACTGAATGGATTAAAAAAAGCAAGACTCATCCGTACGCTGCCCCCAAGACTTACTACAGATCTAAGGATATATGCAGGCGAAAGTGAAGGAATGTTTTCCAAGCAAATGGTAATGAAAAGAAAGGTGGAGTAGCAATTCTATCAAACAAAACAGACTTTAAACTAAGATAAGAAGAGACAAAAAAGAGCATTCCATTAAGATAAAGGGGTCAATCCAAGAAGAGAATATAACATTTGTAATTATTTATGCACTCAAAACAGGGTCACCTTGGGGCACCTGGGTGGCTCAGTGGGTTAAGCAGAGCTCTGCCTTCGGCTCAAGTCATGATCCCAGGGTCCTGGGATGGAGCCCGGCATCTTAAAAAAAACTTAAAAATCTTAAAAAAAAATCTTTTAAAAAAAGGGGGATATATATATACACACAAAGGGGGTAAATATATAAAGCAAATATTAACAGACTAAGGTAGAAAAAGACAGTAACAATAATAGGAGGGGATTTTAAAACCCCACTTACATCAATAGATAGATCATCCAGACAAAAAATCATTAAGGAAACAATGGCCTGCCTCAAACAATACATTATACCAGGTGGACTTCACAGCTAAATGCAGAACATTCCAACATCTAAAACCAACTTAATGTACATTCCTCTAGTGTGCACATGCAACATGCTCCAGGAGAGAGCTACATGTTAGACCACAAAACAAGTCTCAAATTCAACACAACTGAAATCATATCAAGCATCTGTTCCAACCACAGTGGCATGAAACTAGAAGTCAACTAAAAGAAGACACATGGAAACTAAGCACCAGGCTACTGAAGAACTAAGGTGTCAGAGAAATCAAAAAATACCTAAGATGAGTGAAAATGGTAACACAACTTTCCAAAATCTATGGAATGTAGCAAAAGCTGTTCTAAGAGGGAAGTTAACAGCAATACAGGACAACCTCAACAAACAAGAAAAATCCCAAACAATCTGACTTTCACCTAAAGAAATTAGAAAAAATAAACAAGCCCAAAGTTAGGAGAAGAAAGATAGTTAGATCAGAGCAGAAATAAATAAAATAGAGACTGAAAAAAACAAGAGAGAAGAGCAATGAAACTAAAAGCTGCTGGTTCTTTGAAAAGACAAAAAAAAAAAAAAAAAGTAAAACCTCCAGCCACACTCATCAAAAAAGTAGAGGGACCAAATAATAAAATTAGAAATGAAAGAGAAGTTACAACTGATACCACAGAAGTAAAAAGGATCATGAGTCTATGATGACAATTACACACCAAACCCGACAACCTGGAAGAAATGGATAAATTCCTAAAAATATACAATCTTTTAAGACGGAATCATGAAGAAATAGAAAAGCTGACTAATTAGTAGAAAGGATATTGAAAGTAATTAGAAACCTCCTAAGCAGAAGTCCAGGGCAAGATTCACTCACCAGCTTCATTGGTGAATTCTTATTTATTTATTTATTTATTTGACAGACAGAGATCACAAGTAGGCAGAGAGGCAGGCAGAGAGAGAGAGAGGAGGAAGCAGGGTCCCCGCTGAGCAGAGAGCCCAGGACCCCGGGATCAGGACCCGAACCGAAGGCAGAGGCTTTAACCCCCTGAGCCACCCAGGCGCCCCTTCACTGGTGAATTCTACCAAACATTCAAAGCAGATTTAATAACTACCCTCAAAATCTTCCAAAAAACTGAAGAGGAGGAACACTTCCTCTTAAACTCACTTAATGAGGCCAGCATTAGTCTGATACCAAAACTAAATGAAAACACTACAAAAACAAATATAGGCCAATATGCCTGATGAAAGTAGATGCAAATGTCCTCAACAAAACATTAGCAAACCAAATCCAACAATGCATTAAAAGGATCATGTATTATGATCAAGTGGAATCAACCTACAAATCAAGGTGACATACAACATTAACAGAATGAATAAGAATTGTATGATCACCTCAATAGACACAGAAAAAGCATGACAAAATTTATCATCCATCTATGATAAAAACTCTCAAAAAAAAAAACAGGTACAGAAGAAATGTAGATCAACATAGTAAATAAGTTCTAGCACAGCAATTAGACAATAAATAAAAGGAGGCATCCAAACTGGAAAGGAAGATGTAAAATGTTACCATTTGTAGTTGACATGATATTGCGGATAGAAAACCATAAACACCACCAAAACTGTTAGAACTAATAATTCAGTAAACCTGTGGGATACAGAATTAACATAACGAAATCGGCTGCATTCCCATGCCCTTATAATAACCTATTGGAGGGCACCTGGGTGGCTCAGTGGGTTAAGCCTCTGCCTTTGGCTCAGGTCATGATCCCAGAGTCCTGGGATCGAGCCCCACGTCGGGCTCTCTGCTCGGCAGGGAGCCTGCTTCCTCCTCTCTCTCTGCCTGCCTCTCTGCCTACTTGTGATATCTATCTGTCAAATAAATAAGTAAAGTCTTAAAAAAAAAAAAAACCTATTGGAAAGAAATTAAGAAAACAATCCCATTTACAAATGAATCAAAAACACTAAAACACTAGAAATTTAGTGTTTTAAATTTAGCCAAGAAGGTGAAAGACCTATACACTGAAAACTGTAAGACACTGATTAAAGAAACTGAAAACAGGGGCGCCTGGGTGGCTCAGTGGGTTAAAGCCTCTGCTTTCGGCTCAGGTCATGATCCCAGAGTCCTGGGATCTAGCCCCACATCGAGCTCTCTGCTCCGCGGAGAGCCTGCTTCCTCCTCTCTCTCCCTGCCTGCCTCTCTTGCCTACTTGTAATCTCTTGTCTGTCAAATAAATAAATAAAATCTTAAAAAAAAAAAAAGAAACCAAAAACAATAATTAGAAAGATATTCCTTGTTCATGGGTTGGAAGAGTATTGTTAAAATGTCCATACAGCTCAAAGCAATCTACAGATTCAATGCTATAGCTATCAAAATTCCTATGGCATTTCTCACAAAACTGGAACAATTATAAAATTTATATGGAAGCACAATAGACCCCAAGTAGCCAGAGCAATCCAAGAAAGAAGAACAAAGCTGGAGGCATCACAATCTCTGACTTCAAACTACACTACAAAGCTCTGGTAAACAAAACAGTATGGTAGCTGCACAAAAACAGACATACACATATCAATAGAACAAAAGAGCCTAGAATTAATCCCAAACACATATGGTTAATTAGTGTATGACAAAGAAGGCAAGAATACACTATGGGGAAAGGACAGTCTCCAATAAAGGGTGTTGGGAAAATTGACTATATGCAAAAGAATGAAACCGGACCACTCTTTTATACCATATAAAAAAAAAAACCTCAAAATGGATTAAAGACTTGAATGTTAAGTCCTGAAGCCATTATATTCATTAGGCTTCATAGGTGCTAAGTTTCTTGACGTGGGTTTTAGCAATGCTTTGTTGGATCTGACTCCAAAAGCAAGAGCAACAAAGCAAACAAATGGAACAAATGAACTACATCAAACTAAGTAGCTTCTGATCAGCAAAGGAAACCATCAACAAAATGAAAACGTGACTAACTGAACAGGAGAAGATATCCACAAATCATCCAACCTAAAAGAGGGTAATATCCAAAATATATTAAAAACTCATACAAACCCATAACAACAAAAACCCCCAAACAATTCAATTAAAAAATGGGATGAAGATCTGAATAGACTTTTTTCCAAAGAAGATATAAAGATGGCCAACAGGAACATGAAAAGATTCTCCACTTATCAGGGAAATGCAAATCGAAACTACAGTAAGATATCACCTCACACCTGTCAGAATGGCTAGTATCAGAAAGTATTTAAGTGTGTGTTGGTCAGGATGTAAAGAGAACCCTCATTCACCATTGACGTAAACATAAACTGGTGTTAACCCCTTGGAAAACAATAGGAGGTTCCTCAAAATATTAAAAATAGAACTAACACATGGTCTAGCAATTCCACTACTGGGCATTTACCTGAAAAAAAAAAGAAAAAAAGGAAAACAGTAATTTGAAAAGATACATGCACCTTTATGTTCATTGTAGAATTATTTACAATAGCTAAGAAATGGAAGCAACCCAAGTGTTCATCAATAGATGACTAAAGATGTACACACACACACACACACACACACACACACAAAATGGAATGCTGCTCAGCCATAAAAAAAATGAAATCTTGCCATTCGTGACAAGATGGATGGAACTTGAGGGCATTATATAAGTGGGAAAAAGACAGATAAAGGCAAATACTTCCTGTTTTCATTTAGAGGTGTAATCTAAATTAAAAAAAATAACAAATGAAGAACTAATATGAAATACGAATAGAGTGGTAGTTGCCAGAAGTAAAGGGGGTGAAGGAGGAGGAGCATAAAATGAGCAAAGAGGATCAAAATACACAAACTACCAATTATAAAATAACGACGTCAAAAAGAATAACTAAGTCAGGGGGATGTCATGTACAACATGAAAATACAATAAATCATACTGCATTCATTTTGTATGATGACAGATGGGAACGAGACAGTGTGTTGATTAGTTCATAATGTATACAGACATGGAATCACCATGTTGTGTACCTGAAATTAACAGAATTCTCTGCCAATTATTTTTCCAAAAAATGTGGTATATATACACACACAATGGATTATTCAGCCATTAAGAAAGGAAATCCTGCCATTTGTGACATGAGATATGTCAGAGAAAAACAAATACCATGTAATATCACTGACATGTGGAAAAGCAACAAAAGAATCTGAGTATATAGATACAGGGAACAGACTGGTGGTTGGCAGAGGCCAGGAGTGGGGGGTGGGAGAAATGGAGGAAAGGTACAACTTCCAGTTATAAATAAGTCAGGAGGATGTAACATACGGCATGGTGAGTACAGTTAATACTACTGTGTTTTATATTTGAAAGTTGCTAAGAAAATAGATCTTCAAAGGAAGAAATTTTGTGACTGTATATGACAACAGATGTTAACTAGACTTATTGTAGTGATCATTTTGCAATATATACAAAATAGAATCATTATTTTTTGCACCTGAAACTAATAGGTTATGTAGTATGTACATTATAGTCAGATTTTTTTAAAGCACATCTTCAATTATTTGGAATTTGAAGTGTATTTCTTTTCTTAAGACAGAATGTTCTATGGTTTGCCTCCCAGTCAAGCCCAGAGATACTATGGTTAAAACAAATGGGAAAACACTAACACATCAAAACTCTGTTTCTCTTAATGCAATTTTGATGGGGAAGAAAAGCTAAGAAAATGATTACTAAAGTCCTCTTGTTTATTTCGTTGTACTTGAGATCTGAAGAAACAGATTGGGTTTTTCAAAGGTTTTAGATATTCAAGGAGTCTTTTATTATGTCCATTTTCACTTCCTTTTTGTTCTTAATGCTATAGTTTTATTACCAATAATCTTAGGGGTTATCACACACAATCGGCCAAAGGGGATAGGGCCCTAAACCACAGCAAAAGGAGTGAGAAATCTTTGAAAGAGGTAACTTGTCAGAAAATTGAGGAGAAATGGGCAACAGAAAAGGAGTAAAAGTGAGGGGTGTGATCTGATGAAGAAGTTACCTGGTAAAGAGCAAACGGAGCTCAGAGAGGAGGAACATGTACGAAGTACTTAGGAAAGGAGGTAGGATAGACGTGGGCAGAAATCAAAATCCAAAAGCCCTTGGGGGCCAGTTAGGTGAATGGAAGAAGTAGGCTGGGTGGGAAAGAATCGAAACAGTGGGGACTACAGCACACTTGAGTTTCAGAAATTCGTACTTAATTTCTCGTACAACAAGGATGTGAGCCAAAGCAGATCCATCTACAGGCTGAGTTTTGTCTGAACCCATGGCATTAAAAGCAGGAGATCTGGAGTCAGACTGTCTGGGTTCACAACTCTGTTTCTTTCACTCAGTGGTCCTGTGATCTCAGTTTTCTTATCTGTGCAAAGATAAATTTCACGTCAGTCCTATGAAGTAGGAAGTAAGATAACATAGCTTAGGTGTCTTTCTCTGGCCCAGCAGACCCCTAGTAAGCGCTCAGTAAGCATTCACTAGAATATAATCCCTGGGTCCGTTCGTTGCTGTGTCTCTAGTGCCTACCATAGGGTCTGGCACATAGAAGGTACTCACTAAATATTTGCTAAATGACTCGATAGAAGGATGAAGAGAAGAGAAAGGACTACAGGGAGGAGATCCAAGGCAACTAGCCCCCCACACTGACTCTGAGTCAGCTCAGGCTTGAGTGATGACTAGGCTGTGTTTTAGACAGTATCAGATGGGAGGGTTTCATGAACTTGAAAAGTCTTAGAACTAGAATGCAGTGAGTCTTGCTTCTGGTCTGTGATGGTTAATTTTATGTGTCAACTAGACCAGGCCATGGGATGCCTAGATGTCTGATTTAAGATTATTTCCCAGTGTCTGTAAGGGTGTTTCTAGAGGGATTAGCATTTGAATCAGTGGCCTGGGTGAAGTAGATGGTCCTCCCCAATGTGGGTGGACATCAGCTAATGTGTTAAGGGCCTGAAAAAAAAAAAAAAAAAGCTGAGAAGTTTGAAGTTGTTCTCTGCTTGCCTGTACTTGCTGGGACATCAACATTCTCCTGTTCTCAGCCTTCCTGGTTCTCAGGCCTTCAGACTCGGACTGGAATCTACTGCATCCGCTGTCTGGTTTTCATGCCTTTGAACTACATCCCCAGCTCTCCTGGGTTTCCAGCTGGCAGATGGCAGATCATGGGACTTGTAAGCATCCATCATCATGTGAGTCAATACCCTATAATACATCTGAGTTTTTATGTACACATACACACATATACATACATACATACATATACACATACATCTCATATCTTATCGGTTCTGCTTCTCCAGAGGCACCAGACTAATGCATGGTCTAGCTTTTTCCTTTTACAAATAAGGGAGAAAAAAAAACCAGAGAGACTAAAGGCAAATGTGCAAACCAGGCAGCCATTAAGGAGGAAGTAACTTTTTGTATGTTTGCATGCTTCAGAATACATGTTGGCCTCTGAACAACATGGGGCATAAAGGGCTAGATTTATCCTCCCACCTGAAACTAATAAAAAAGTAGACAAAATATATGGGGAAAATATTTTCCCAAGACTTGGACATTAGGCAGCAAAGGACTAAACGATGGGTGAAAAGTGAAGTGAGTTCCACAACTGCCCCTTCTTTCTGCAATGGCTTTTATTGGCCATAATAGGAAACCCAGAGTCCAGTAGACTCCCTGAGTTGAGAAGACAGAGCTGAATCTGGGGATATCAAGGCAGCTCAAGTTTGCAGGACAGAGTGCTAGACACAGAGAATGATGCAAGGCAGACAACTTTGGAAGTCTGCAGAAGGACCTCTTTGAGCAGACTACTGACATGTAGGTGAGGATACTGCTTGGGGCTGGGGGGAAAAAACACCAGAAGTAATTAGAAGGACTGATACAAGACCAGAAATAGTGCCTGTTCTTACAAGCCAGACTGGAAAATCTCAAAGTTCAAGAGGAACTAGGTAGAGAACTCAAGAAGTCTTGCCTCAGGAAAATAATTAGCTCTACACAAAATGCTGCTTTGGTCCTGCCTAAAGAAGCTTAAAAGCCATGGATGGAGCTTGAGGCACTATCCTAAATAAGCCAGACAAAAACAAATACCGTAAGGTTTTGTTTTGTTTTGTTTTGTTTTTTAAATTCTACACCAATCAAACACATAGAAACAGAGCGCCACCAAAAAAATAAAAAATAAAATAAAATAAAAAAATCATTGCCGGGGGGGATTTGAAGGAAAGAGGAAGAAGTTGGTAAAAGGGTATAACCTTCCAGGTATAAGATGAATAATATTATATAATTTAAATTTGCTAAGAAAGTTAACTTAAATGTTCCCACTAAAAGAAAAAAACAAAAAGATAAATTGTGAGGTGATGGATGTGTTAATTAACTAGCCGGCAAAATCCTTTCACAATGTGTAACATGAACATCAAATCACCACAAGGTCACTTAAAATATCTTACAATTTCATTTGTCAATTATACTTCAATAAAGCTGGGGGGAAAAAGCTAAAGAGCAATATCTAAAAGGATAAAAGAGTTTCCCAATAACTTTGCATCCCAGAACATCCAGAGTATTTGTAGAAACACAAAAATATCCAGCATCCAACAAGGTAAAATTCATGTTTGCTACCCAATAAAAAATTACCAGGCATTCAAGTGAGTAAGAAAATCTGACTCATAATGAGAAGAACAATTAATCAAAACCAATCCAGACTTGTCGGCATTAGCAGACTGGAACATTAAAATAGTCATCACTGTATTCCCTATATTCAAAAGGCTAGAGGAAAGATTGAGTCTGTTCAGTGGAAACATGGATGGTATTTTTAAAGACTCAGACTGAATTTCTGAAGAAAACTACAGCATGTGAGATTTTAAAAATACACTTGATAGGATTAATGGAAGTTTAGATGTTGCAAAAAAAATTAATTTGAAGACACAGCAACAGAAATTACCTAAAAGAGAGAAAGTATACTGGAAAAGAAAGGATCAGCAGGATTTGTCCCAAATATACAAGCCTGATTCAACATTTGAAAATCATTTAATGTAATCCCTCACATCAACAAGCTAAAAAAAAAAAAAATCACATGATCGTATCATTAGATGCTGAAAAAGTATTTGACAAAATCCAATATCCAGTCATAAAAAATTTTTAGTGAACTAGGAATAAAGGGGAACTTCTCAAATTGATTTAAAAAAATCTACAAAAAGCCTACAGATAATATAATTAATATATTTAATGGTGAGAAACTCAAAGCTTTCCTACAAAGATCAGGTATAAGAAAAAAATATCCTCTCTTACCGGTTCTTTTCAACATTGTACTGGAAGTACTAGCTAATGAAATTTAAAACAAGAAAAGGAAATAAAAGATATACAGACTGAGAAGGAAAAAATAAAACTGTCATTGTTTGCAGAAGACCTGATCATCTATGTAGAAAATTGAAAGAACTGAAAAAAAACAACTGGAAGTAGTAAGTAAATATGGCAAGGTTGTAGGATACAAGGCTAATACATGAAAGTCAATTGCTAGGGTGCCTTGGCTTAGGTCATGATTTCAGGGTCCTGGGGTTGAGCCCCTCTGGCTCCCTGTTCAGCGGGAGTATGCTTCTCCCCTCTCCTCAAGCATGTACTCTCTCACCCTAATAAATAAATAAACTCTTTCTTAACAAATTCGGGGGCGCCTGGGTGGCTCGGTGGGTTGAGCCTCTGCCTTTGGCTCAGGTCATGATCTCAAGGTCCTGGGATCGAGCCCCGCATCGGGCTCTCTGCTCAGGAGGGAGCCTGCTTCCTCCTCTCTCTCTCTCTGCCTGCATCTCTGCCTACTTGTGATCTCTCTCTCTCTGTCAAATAAATAAAAATATTTTTAAAAAGTTCGATCACTTTCCTATATACTAGTAATGAACAAGTGGAATTTGAAATTAAAAACATAATAATACCATTTACACTAGAATCCTCCCTCCCAAAATTGTATACTTAGGTATAAATCTAACAAAATATATGATTTATATGACAAGAACTACAAAACTCTAATGAAAATCAAAGAACTAAATAAGAGGTGAGATATTTCATGTTCATGGATAGGAAGATCTAATATTCTCAAAACGTCAATTCTTCCCACCTTCATCTACAGATTCAGTGCAATACCCATCAGAATTCCAGCATGTTATATTGTAAATATCAACAAACCAATTCTAAAGTTCACACAGGGAAGCAAAAGACCCAGAAAAGTCAAAACAATTTTGAAGAACAAAGTTGGAAGACTAGAACTGACTTCAAGACTGACTTCAAGCTACAAGAAATAGACCCATATAAATACAGTCAACTGATCTTTGACAAGGGAGCAGAAGCAATACAAAGGAGCAAAGGCTGTCTTTCTCAACAAATCGTGCTAGAAATGGACATCCACATGCAATATAATGACTCCAGACACAGACCTTATGTCCTTCACAAGAATTAATTCCAAATAGATCACAGACTCAAATGTAAAATGCAAAACTCGACAACTCCTAAAGCGTAAGATAGGAGATCATTTTAGATGGATCTTTTGGCCATGACAAAGACCTTTAAACACAACACCAAAGATACCATCCACAAAAGAAATAAGTGATAACTGCTTATGCACAAAGGAATGAAGAACACCAGAAATGGGTTGAACTCCTTCTCTGTAACTTCACTTTGGCGGTTGTGGGTCTATAGGTTTTCGTTATTCATTATCACAAGGACCAGCATCTTTGTTTATATGAGTTATACACTGTACAAATATATGGCTTAATCCTATGAATCATTCCAGACTTCAAAGACCTTTCTCTTTTGGGGGGATGATGCTGAGGAAAGTCCCTGGGAAGTCTGGGCGGTCTGTAGGGTGAACTTTGATGTTTTAGTCTAGTAGAAATCATATACTGACTGAACCAATTCATAAGCTGAGGTATCCAAACAGAGGTAGCTTGAACAGATTTGGGAAGATTTATTTCATCTTGGAAAAACATGAGCCTAGCCAGCCACAGGATCACATCAATATATGTATTTTATCTTACATTCATGGCACCATGCCCAGTGTTGTAAATGAGGTCATCCTTTCTTCACACTGTAATACAGCAGAAAGGCAACAAAAACCCCTTGCACTATAATTTCCTTCTCTTCCAAACAAGGGTAACATTGCCTAGTTTAGACAGTTGCAACCAGAATTAAATGGGATAGGGCACGGAAAGTCTTTGGCACAGTTCCTGACAAAGAGTAGGTATTTCACAAATAAATGTTCTTTCTAATGCCAACCCACTGGTCTGCCAATAGGCTAGACTCTTCTCCAGGGGAATGGTGGTTGAAAGGGAGACAGATTACAATCCAGAATCTTGCTGTGCAGTGTGGTGCTACGACCAGTAGCAGCATTGCCTGGGAGCTTTTTAAAAAATGTTGCATTTCAAGACACAACCCAGGCCAACTGAAATAGAATTAGGCGATTTGTATGCGCATTCGAGTTTGAACATTTTTTCTAGAAAAACAACAACAACAACTATCTGGGACCTACCTTTCCAGCCTAGACAACATCTCTGAACTCCCAACCAATTCTACCTAGATAATCTGTCATCCCTTTTCACCTGCTTCTCAGGTCTCATTTTCTCCAGCAACAAAAGAAGAAGAAACATTTGCTTAAGTCCACAGCCTCTGTGTTAGACTGGGTACAAGTCTGCTGTGGCTAGGATTCTATACCCCTCCCTGGATCCATACCTGTTGCAAAGTGACTCTGTGGTTCCTCCCATCAAGAAGCAGAGTCCATTCCCCCAGGCCTTGAATTCACTGGCCCTGGAACTTGCTTGAGCACAGAGTGTGATGAAGGTGATGCTATGCTGGTTCTGAGCTTAGGCCTCTAGGGACCTTACACACATCCAGTCTCTCTAGGAATCCTGCCACCATGTAAACAAACCCAAGCTAGCCTGCTAGATAATGAAAGACACATGCCCTGGTCACCCGTTGACTCATCTGACATCCAGCCAATGGCCAGATGTATGAGTCCCAGACCAGCTAGCCCAAGAAATTGTCAACATATACATGGAGAATGTTGAAAAGCTGTTTTTCCTTCTGGTCATTAAGTCTCCTAGTTACCTTCTACTTTCTACCAGACCACAGCCTCAATGGCTTTTATATTTTAAACGAATTGGGGCGGGGGGATAAAGACCTCATATTTTTCTCGACACAGACCTTGGGGAGGAGTTCAAAGGAACTTATCCACCTGCATAATTGATTTTTTCTAGGCTTACTGGCAACTGGAAGCAACTGATAAGAAAAATATTAGTGTTGTATACTTGCATGCTAATCCAAAGACTTCGCTAAAAACCCTAGTTATGAAAACATTACCTATAAACCTGACCTGCTTTCTACTAAAGAGAATATGCATGCTTTTAAGGTTCATTTATAAAAGCAACTTACTCTAGGTACCGACCTAATACCACAATGGTAGTTATCAAGATCAATAGATATCAAGTATCTGATATCAAGTAGATATCAAGATATCAATATCATATCATCATGATATGATAATAAATATTTTTATTAGAATTAGATTGAATTGGAAGTGCTAGGAAGCCCCCAAAGAACAATAGCTTAAACAGCATTGCAGCTTATCTCTCCTCCATACATCCCTGAAGGAAGACCAGGACTTGGGGCTTTGGGGTCCCAGGGGGCCAGGCTTCTTCTATCCGGTTACACTGTTATCTGTAGCCTTGACCCCATGAACCAAGACGGTAGTATGTGCATTCCAAGGAGCAAGATGAAACAATGAAAAGGAATAAAAGGCCCCCACATCCAAATTCCCCATAACACATACCGCACCCACATACCATCAAACAGCACTAATGCCATCATCTTATTAGCCCATCAGTCACCAGCAACACCTAGCTGCAAGGAAGGCTCAGAAAGGTCATCTCTACTTTGAGAGACCATGTGCTCAATTAAAAATTGGATTGCTACAGAATCTGGAAGACATGGGGCGCCTGGGTGGCTCAGTGGGTTAAGCCTCTGCCTTTGGCTTGGGTCATGATCCCAGGGTCCTGGGATTGAGCCGTACATCCCCGCTGTCTGCTCAGCGGGGAACCTACTTCCCCCTCTCCCTTTGCCTGCTTCTCTGCCTACTTGTGATCTCTTTCTTTCTGTCAAATAAATAATAAAATCTTTAAAAAAGAAAAAGAATCTAGAAGACAACTAAGTCTCTGCCATAGAGTGCTTAATATTATCATTAGATAGATTTCTACTATGTGTCACTCAGGGAATCCTTTACCTTTCAAGGGAGGGAAAGCAATTCCTCACAAAAAGAATGTCCTTTGTAATGGTTGGTTTACCAGACCAACACACAAAGCCTATTTTAGTCTACCATGTCTTTATTTTTTTTTAAGATTTTATTTATGTATTTGTCAGAGAGAGAGAGAGAGAGAGAGCGTGTGCACAGGCAGCCAGAGGCAGAGGGAGAAGCAGGCTCCCTGCCGAGCAAGGAGCCCGATGTGGGACGGATCCCAGGACGCTGGGATCATGACCCGAGCCGAAGGCAGCCGCCTAACCAACTGAGCCACCCAGGCATCCCTACCATGTCTTTAAAAGATAGTTTTCCACATACCCTTAAGGAACCTTTAGTCTATCATTTTAAGGGGGAATAAATGCACTTCTAGTGACTGCAGATTGTCTGAACCGTCTCCGGAGCGGGGCCTCCTGAAACAGCAGAGGCTGAAGGGAGATGTGGGTGTCCTACTTTTGCATCAGGGAAAATAAATTTCCTGTCTGGGGCATTCATTATTCTCCGAGATAGAACTTAGGGAACCCAGGACCCCAGTAAGGGATGACCCATTTTAAGCTACTTATACTTTGATTGTCATTGTAATTACACTCCTGGAGACCAAGTGGCCTAGACATGCTTACACAATCCACGAAGATGGGTGCAATGTTGAGCTATCCTAGAGCCCTAGGAAATCCTTTGGCTTCATTTGCCTCAGTTCCAGGTTTCACCAAATTCTAGTGTGGGAACATTCAGCCTCCCATGAAGTCCAGTCCTTGCCCAAGTCCATGACTGGACTCATCTGAAGACTCCAAGGTTATGTCTATGTGAAACACATCCACATCTCCGGAAATGCAGAGACCAAGAAGTAAAGGACAGAGCAAGAGAAAGAGACTGTAAAATCTGAAAGCCATAGCAGTTGAATTCTGTCATTTTGTGGACATGTAATTTGTATAGGACATAGACCACCTCTATGATCATTTCTAACATATAGGTCTTTGGAATGACTTAATTTTGCAGTTGATGTTGCTTCCTCCTCCTAAACACTTCACCATTGGTGACAGACATCTTTCATGAGTATTCCTGAAAGCCTTGCTACTCTGAAAGCTATTGATTAATGAATCTGTCTCTCCATCCTTGGAAACCTTTTCACTAGGCTGCTTGGGAGAGTTGATTTAAAAGTCTTCATATTTTCAAGCCCTCTGAAAATCCTTATTCAACTATGTAGACCATATGGAGTGGAGAAGAGAAATAAAGGTTTCCAGGAACAAGTTTTAAATGGGCATAACTTTTTTATGGCCTACTCTTTAGAAATTTCCTTTACTAACTGGCCAAAGGCCATGCCTAATATTAGCACAGCCTCCTTTTAAGTCACTTTCCAACAGAGAAAGGCTGGGTGGCTTTGTCTGTTTCCTGAGAAAACAAAACAAAACAAAAAAGTTTCTTTTGAAAGTTTGAGTTTTGACTTAACTTCAATCCCAAAGAAAGTCCCAGAAATTTCCTTTTAGTATGTACAGGATTACTTTTCTTGTATATATGTCACTGTATTGATAGTCAGTGGGACAAATGTGTCCCTAACACCTCCTGCCACTTGTTGTGGGGAGGCTGTCATACTGTACACACTATCACAAGGTCCCAAAAATGGAGATGGTTTGCAATAGTCCAAAGTAACAGAAGGCTGAAAACAAATGGGATGCGCAGTGTGAGATCTAAGCTGCTTCTACAGAGTGATACCTGCCTTCTCCTCCATTAACCAAATAAACACTACCACCCTGCCCAAGGTGATTCCTGAACTTTCTTCTTTTTCCCTGGGAATTCAATACCATTGAGCAAATCCTAGCCTCTGTGATTATGGGGCCTCAACTTCCTTTCCTCTCAAGGATTTAGAGGTGTTCAAAAATCTATTTTCCAATAAGTAATTAAGGATTCAGAACATAAGTACCTCGTACAGCACTTCTCGCACCAATAAAATTGGTTAGTTGGCTTGTCCCTTGGTTAAAAAGTAGGAGTGATCAAAATGTTGGCAACACATGAAACACAGCAGTCATCAATACAAATGGGATATTGGCTCAGTACATACCACAGAATGTTGGTCTTGTCACAAGTGGGGAGCCATCCACCATGGTTGATCTCCAGGTTACAAGATTCCTCCCATGTTACCATCTTTCTTAAAAAGAGGGCATAATTCTTTGGGACCTGGGGCTCTTTATTTTAGAGGATTCATTCTTCCTTGTTCAGGAAGTTTATCACTGGTTAAGGCTGAGACTCTATTTGTAAATTCCAAACACATTTGTCATTTGTAGAATGTCCCCTGTTTCCAAGTCAGTCACCAAGGCTTCTACTTTCTAAAGAGTCTCATATCACTCTTGAATTTTTCTCCTCTGTTACTTAGCCCAGATATGCATCATGTCCTGTCTGGATTTCTCTTAACTTGTCCCCTGGGTGGGCATGTCCTTCTAATCCAGCCTGTACACGCATACAGTGAGGGTTTTCTAAGCACAAACGTGACTACATCACTTCAGCGTGCTTAAAATACTTAAATTAACCCTAACCCTAACCCTTCACTCCCCAATCAAAGGCCAATGGTCTAACCAAGTCCAACTATTTCAAGTTCCCTGAAGGCACAGCTCTTCCCATCCCTCTGCATGGGCTGCTCCCCTAACAGGGAATGTGGGCTAGAGGTCTTACCTGACCTCTCTAGAACTTCATCCTTTCCCATCTCAGAGTCTCATCCTAAGATGTCTACTGAGGTATTCTTTACAATCAGCACCCCGTATCTTTGTCCCAACACCTCACCCCACAAAGTGGCGAGACCCCAAAGAGCGGTAACCTTTAGGTCTTTAGGAGTAGATTAGACATTCACTTTCAGATTGAGTGGATTAGTACAGAGAAGTTGGTGTAGGGTTTTAGGAAAATATTTACTGCCTAGGTTAAATTTGTTTAATTCACTTAGTCTCTATTAGGTTGGAACAGATGATAATCATTTTTATAAGTCATAAATGATAAAATATCAGCCATTTCATATAGTTCAACCTAATAGAAACCAAAATTTCCTGTCCTGGAATGTAGCTCTTGGTCCTCACCTGCCAGGTCTGCTGGGTGGGAGTTTCACGTCATAGTTAAAAACTTGGATGGCAAACTCAGAACTGGGTTAGATTTCCAGCTCAGGCAACCAGCTGGGTTTGACTCTGGACAAGTTACTTGCCTTTCTGGGGCTTCAGTTTCCTCATCTATAAAAAACAGGGAAAACAGCAAGTTCTTCTCTATATAGAGGTGGTGAGAATAATTTGCATGAAGAGCTGAGTTCACAGTAAACACTTTCTAAGTGGCAGTTACTGTGAGGAAATACGATATCATATATGGCTCACTTTGCCAAATGCTCTAATGTTAATTGCTCTGTGTGAAGCTTAACAATACAACTCACTGCAATGCCTGTGTTGTTGATGAACATGGTCTTTAGATCCCAAATACCTTCCTCGTCACTTAAAAGCCTCCATTCCCACTCAGTATTGATCAGGATCCTGGGTAGATGTGTCTACGCATTGTTTCCTTCTCTCTCCTTCCCTCCCGCAGTCAATGTGCTAGCCATTAGGACCTCAAATGGTTGGAACAGAATTACTGAAGACCCCAGCACCTGCCTCATTCCCTTTCTCAGATTCCCATTAACTCCCAAAAAAGCCAAAGAAGTAATCAAAAAGCGGTATTTGGATTAGTATGTCAAGAGGCTTTTACTTGCCTCTTCCTTCAAGTTTACCCAAGACAGCAGTTAAACCATCTCTGGTGTCCACAGTAAGTCGCAAGATGGTCACGCTACTTTGTGGGGTGTACCCTGACTTGGTCTCCATGTTTACAAGTCCATGAGGAGTCCCAAACTTGGGTCCCCAGACTACTCACCCACTGGCTCTGCTCACTACTCCACAGAAAAAGATACCCACGAAGTAATCTGGGCAGGCCAGGCTGGGTCCAGCATCTTAAAGCACATCATCTCATTCGCCTTTTCCTATTGGACTTTCCTGACCCTTTAACAAAGGCTCATTGGAATTGGAACATGTGGTTCTCCTCTTGCCTACTTCAGCAATGGCCCGGTGATATCTAGGTCTTCTCTGATTTTGAGGAAAGACTGTTATCTTTCTGAAGGAGCTTCACTTTGAAGTTAAATGTGTGGGAAAGAAACATATACATTCTCTAAGGTGATTCAAAGCCCAAGGCAGGGGAACCACAGTGCCAGCTGTGCTAGCTTGTCCTTCTGTCCTGGGCTTCCTCTGGCTGGTTCTGACTTTGTCTGGGCCCCTGTTCCTTTTTTTAAAAAGATTATTTATTTATTTATTTATTTATTTGACAGACAGAGATCCAAGTAGGCAGAGAGGCAGGCAGAGAGAGAGAGGAGGAAGCAGGCTCCCTGTCGAGCAGAGAGCCTGGTGTGGGGCTCGATCCCAGGAACCTGGGATCATGACCTGAGCCGAAGGCAGAGGCCTTAACCCACTGAGCCACCCAGGTGCCCCCGGGGCCCCGTTCTGATAACTGGTCTGCACATGGTGAAAGCAAACAGGCCCAACCTGTTTCCAGTTCCACTAGGACGGTCTTGACCATTTGCCTGACAGCACAGGTTTAACAGTGAACACCTCCCTAGCTCCCACCAGGCCTCCCAAGGACCATGGGCTCCATCTTGAATCCCAACCAGATTCTGGGTCTATTTTGAAAAGAACTGTTTGCTATATGACATGCTACAGCATAGGAAATGGCTGGTGCTCACCGCCGGAGGCAAGAAAATAAACCACCCCAAGACAGGGGACAAAAGGTGAGAGTAAAAGTGAGGAGGAAAGAAGGAAAAAGAATATTCAGAAAAAAAAAAAAAGTGAGCTGAGTAAGAGCCATCCAGTACTTAGCTCTTCTGCCACAGAGAGTTTTGAGGAATGAACTACAACTCCATTTTACCCACATGACCATTGGAGGACTCCCAGGACTTTGAGTGAGTGAGAGAGAGGGAGAGCACGTGCGCGTGCATGCCACGTCAGGAGTTAACAAACAGAAAAGTACACTAAGCATTCATTCTCGGCTATTAATTTATTTTTACCACAGGGTGTGCACCTGTGAGCCAGCAAAGACACTCCCAGTTACTGCCCTAAAAAAAAAAAAAAAAAAAAATGTCTGCTTATTTTTACATTCTTGCTTCCTTTTTCACTTTGCCAAAACGCAGACCTTGGAGGAGTGGGTCTTCAGCCTGATCTCAACCACTGTGACACCTCGGTCTACAACTGGTGTCCCTGGAGTTGTGTCTGAAGAGTCCCAGCTATACATGGTAGCCCTACACTTGATGCCAGGATTTCTGCTCCTTATGAGAACCTTCTCTTGACTGGGTCAGTTTTCTGGGTCTAATCAGAAAGCATACAATGTAGATCCCCCATCCTTTACCAAAATCTTATTAAAATATGAATTTACCACAGTCTCTCCTGGGGTTTTTTTTCCCCTGTGTTGTCTTTTTTAAAAATTAACATATAATGTGTTATTGGCTTCAGGGGTACAGGTCTGTGATTCATCAGTCTTATGTGATACACAGCATTCACCACAGCACATAACCTCCCCAGTGTCCATCACCCGGCCACCCCATCCCTCCCAGCACCCTCCATTCCTGTTTCTATCACTATTTCTCCTGGAAGGATTTGCTTCCTGCAGCATTCCATCTCTTACCTCCGCCACTGGTAATCCACTGAGATGCAGGTATGCTAATAATAATGGTGCTAAGGGCTTTATAGGTATTATCTAATTCTCACACTCTGTGTGCTGCTAACTCTAGAATTCTATTTCTAGCAGTAGGACAGAAAAGAGGTCTCGGAAAGCCTATTAAGGCAAAACACGTACAAATGATTTATGAAGTATAACAAGCAGACTTGTCAATACAAATCTGAGCTAGTGAGAAACAGAAGAAATTCCCCAGGAGTGAAAACAACAAAGAAACTGAAGGCTGGGGGGGTCACCAAGACTTAACAGCTTTGGCTACCCTGTGGCATTGGGCTGGTCTCCCCAGATGATGAGTGTGGGTTGTTGTTTTTTTTTAAGATTTTATTCATTTATTTGACAGAGAGAGAGATCACAAGTAGGCAGAAAGGCAGGCAGAGAGGGAGAAGCAGGCTCCCCGCTGAGCAGAGAGTCCAATGTGGGGCTCGATCCCAGGACCCTGGGATCATGACCTGAGCCGAAGGCAGAGGCTTCACCCACTGAGCCATCCAGGCGCCCCATGAGTGTAGGCTTTAACAGTCATTTTGGGAAAGGAAGACTAAGTCTTAAGTTCACTCCAGGTGGAGAGTTGGAAGTTAAATGTCTGTATTAGAAAAGAAGGTAAAAAAAAAATCAATCATCTAAGGACCCCTATTGAGAAATCAGATAAAGAATTGCAAATGAAATCCAAAGAAAGTGGAATAAAGGTCATAAAAGGCAGAAACTAGCCATACCAAACACATGCATGCCGCCTAAAGCACGTTGAAGACGTCTGTCAGTGGAAAGAAGAGATTAGACAAAAATACTGTCCACTGGCAGAGGAAGACTGCAAAGGAACTTGCCTAATTTGGCCTCGTTCTGGATTAAGGACCAAAAAGACTCTTGGAATTCATAAGCACGGCCTCCACTGGCTCAAGTCAGATCAAGTAAACAATAAATGAATAAATAAGCATAGACAAAGTTCCTGGTTGGCAAGACCCCTAGAGCAACCAGCAGAAGCAAAAGCGAGGCCTCTGACACGGGACACATCTCCAAACGTGTTGCATGTACTCACTAGCCAGGGAAAGGGAGCCCAAAAGCTGTCACGTTCAGTCACCACTCCAGTCCTCCGGGCCCACCTCCACCACCATCCTTGAAAGCACTGATTCTCCAAGCTTGCTGCTGGGACCAACGCTTCAGCATCCCCTGGAGCTTGTTAGAAACGCAAATCATTGGCCCCAGCCCAAACCCCCTGGCTCAGGAACTCCAGGGCCAAAGCCCAGCAGTGTGCGTTTAACAAGCTTCCCAGGTGATTCTGGTGCGCTCAGTTTGAGAAATTTATACCCATTTTCCCTCCCAGAGACTGCCATCAAGACAAATACATTCAGCAAGTTCCAGGAAGACTGAGAACTATTGCTCTTAATCTTACGTGTAACTTATACCTACCAAACCTTAACAAATATAATTTTTAAAACACCAAACAGAATTTTTATTTTTTTTTAAAGATTTTATTTATTTATTTGACAGAGAGAGAGAACACAAGTAGGCAGAGCAGCAGGCAGAGAGGGGGAAGCAGGCTACCTGCTGAGCAGAGATCTCGATTCGGGGCTCGATCCCAGGACCCTGAGATCATGACCTGAGCTGAAGGCAGAGGCTTAGCCCACTGAGCTACCCAGGTGCCCCCAGAATTTTTATTTTTAAATCATTGAAACACATGAGTCATTCTTCTCATGTTTTTTGTTCCTTTTTTAATTTTAAATCTAGTAGCGTTAACGTACAGTGTTAGTCTTTCCATGTTTTTTATACAATACAGCAATAAACCTTTAAATATGTAGGATTTCAGCTTAAAAAATGAAATATTCGCCCATGATTATTTATAATCTATTTATGTAATAATTAGCATACGATTGAGAGATACCAATTACTTTAACATGAATAGAGTAGACATTTACATAAATTATAATGCTAATAATCTTCTATTTTCAGTCTCGAATTTGGGTGTATGTGCTGTGTTTTTTCTTGGGTAGAAAGAACCACTGTCTCTTAAGTAAAATGAACATTTGTTCTGTTGCTCTGAATACATGAATAATTTTGAAATTAGGACATTTTGCCTGGGACACAACTAACTCATCTGGTCACCTCTGATTCTCACTCTGAGTTGTTAGTCTTATAGTTATTCATAGTGTTTAATTCAACTTCTTGCAGGTCTGAAATGGTGACACCTCTCACTAACAATAAGAATTTTATTTCATAGAGTCTGTGACATCATGTTTTCTATTCCATATTGTTATTTCATCAGAAAACATGTTCCATGAATTCTTCCGAGTCCTATTGGGGGGAAAAAAAAAAAAACAGAGACGACTTGCTGCTTTACAGAGGATCTTAGGATACTAGGGGTGTCCTTTGTATTGGTAGAGCTACTACAAACTAGAGTTTATTTGCTTAATTCTAGGAATCTAGAATTGAGGCAGATAGTTTATTTTAAAATAATAAGGCCCCAGATATGTTGCCTCATTTCAAGATTTCTGACTATACAATCAGTGATCAGAATGGTCTTTTTCTTTTTTTAAGATTGTATTTATTTATTTGAGAAAGACAGAGTACAAGTGGGGATCAGAGGTAAAGGGAGCCTCCCTGAGCAGAGAGCCAGATGCAGAGCTCAATCCCAGGACCCCAGGATCACAACCTGAGCTAAAGGCAGACACTTAAATGACTGAGCCCCTCGGGTGCCCCAGAATGGTTTTGTATACCATCTACTTTCATTCCTTCCACTATGCATGGGGGAAGGGTCTATTGGCACGTGGGCAAAATATGGAAGGACAAAGCAGTTCTAAGAACTGCAACAGCAGGAACAAATGTTGCTAGGCATGCTTCCTGCTCTGCCCAAGCAGTTCTTGCTGGGGACTGAGTTTCAACCTGAGACTCTCCCCCCACATCTCCTGTTCCTTCAAACTAATCCCTTGGCTGCCTCAAGTGTGGGTTATCTATTCTCCCAAGAGTCAGGCCTTCTCCTCTTGACAGAAGGTATCTGACCCAGGGCGTCCAGGCAAATTCTGGCCCCTGTCATTCCATCTCAACAGGGATGAGTTCATCCCAGAGAACAGCTCCACCTCTACTACCAAAATCATACACACCCTATATACCTCTCACCAGTATCAACATCTCCTTCATTTCCTTTTCCTTATCCCCAATATCCACAGCCTCACCAAAACGCCCGTGGCTCATGAACCTCATCAACCCCATCATTATCACGATCTGCAATGCCATCACAGGTTTCCACATGCTAAGAAGTGGTGTGATATGTTGCCCAAGGGAAAGGAGCTCTGAAGAGAAGCTGAAATACTTTCAAATTACGGGTATAGCTCTCTACATGTGTGAGAGCTTGGGAAAGTGCCTTCCCTTGAATGTCCTTCCTTGTCTGAAATGGGAATAATACCTTCCTCATATGGTTTTTGCAAAGATTAAATAAAGTACATAAAACATCTTACACAGTAGAGACTCAGCACAAGCACTCAATAAATGTTAGTAATTTTTTTTTTTTTATATTGTGGGAACTCAATAAACACAGGATCAGTGACTGAATAAACAAATGAATGAACAAAAGGGACTGAATGTTCTTTTTTTTTTTACGATTTTATTTATGTATTTGAGAGACAGAGAGCATGAGCAAGGGAAGGGACAGAGGGAGAGGGAGAAACAGACTCTCCGCTGAGCAGGGAGCCCAACAAGGGGCTCGATCCCGGGATTCCAGGGTCATGACCTGAGCCAAAGGCAGATCTTAACTCACTGAGCCACTCAGACACCCCAGAACTAGATGTTCTTTTTTTATTTTTTATTTTTTTATTTTTTATAAACATATAATGTATTTTTATCCCCAGGGGTACATGTCTGTGAATCGCCAGGTTTACACACTAGAACTAGATGTTCTTAAAGAGCATTTCATTAAGGGGAGAAGTTGTCAAACCTTTAGTTGTTGTTGTTAATTAGCAAAAACCTTGCTTCAAGTAAAATCTAATGCAGAAAGTAAGAAAAATCAAGCTGCTTTAATTAAAGCAAAAGTGATTTTCCTATGGTCCTTTTACTCAGACTGTTTTGCTCTCTTCATTGCATACCAGGTCAACTTTGCCCTGAAACTCCAAAAAGTGCAGTGTGAAAACCACAGGTCTAGGCTATATTCTCTAAACTAAATTTTATTGTATCCTTAATCTGGATTCCACACATTTTTTTGTTAGTTCTATTTTTTCTTTGTTAATAATCTAAATGAAATCTCTATTACATCTTCTAACTTGTATTGTTGTTGATACACAGGAAAGCTGCCTTTGTAGATAAGTAAATTCTCTTAAAAATTCTTTAAATGTTTCAGCTTATTCTCCTGGGGCTTTCCAAGTACATAATCATATTGCCCATGAATGATAATATTTCTCTCTGTCTGGCCAATATTTTTATCTCGCATTTGTTTCATGTTTTAGAGGATCTACCATAACCTCCAAAATAATGTTATAGAAAAATGGTCCTGATATCCATCCTATTTTAGTCCTTGAGTTCAATTAGCTTTCTTGTACACAAGTTACTCCCTACTTTGTTTCTGGAGTCCCAACCCTCTGAGATTCTAATTTTATTGGTCATGGAAAGGTCTCAGGCATCAGAGCATTAAAAGCTCCCCAGATGATTCTCATGTTCAGAGAACTGAGACCCTCCACCGGCTGATTCACCATGGAGTATGATGCTGGCTGCTTATTTGATATAGCATATCCTTGCCATGTTTAGGAAGAATTTGCTGTTCCTAAATGTCTGGGGTTTATTTGTATTTTGTTCATTTGTTTGTTTTTTAGTTTAGAAATGGTGTTGTAATATCTATTGAGATGATTACATTATACATATATTCTTATCAGATATATTAAAGTGATGGATAAAACATCCTTGTATTCCTAGGTTAAACTCAACTTGGCTATGGTGGATAACCCCATTATTATTCTGAGTTCAGTTTGCATTTATATTTATAATTTAGAATGATGCCTTTTTTTCTTTGTGTGAACATGTATATTCATTATTTTGGATATACTTCTAGGAGTAGAGTTGCTGGGTCATGTGAAAAGTCTGTATTTCATTCTTAAAGAAGTTTCCATATCGTTTTCCAAACAAACTTGTTTTAAGAGAGAAACTCAATTTTATATCATACATGTGATCTTGGTTTGTATTTATTTTTCTCTAAAATTAAATCTTTCAGAAATTGTTTGATCAAAAAATTAGGTCTCTTGTTTTTTCCGTGATTTAATTTTGAAACTTTATTGGCAAAATTGTTATTATACTTTAAGCCATGATTTAAAGAAAAAAAAAAAACTACCTCAAAACTCTCATTTGATATTAGATAGTGTAAAACCTTTTAAATATTGATTTGTATAAAACTGGGATGACAAGTTTTGAAGTCAATATCTAAAAGGTTCTCAAATTCATTGCATCTGAAAATACCGCAAACATTGCTGAAATTTCCAGCAGCTTTTCTTCATGAATGATTTATCCATTAGGAACACTTTCTGACTTCCAATACTGCTGAGAACGTTAAAAGAAAAACCAAAGGGTCTATTTATAGTGGACAAAATAGACTTTAAAACAAAGACTGTAACAAGAGACACAGAAGGAAACTATATGATAAAGGGAACAATCCAACAAGAAGATGTAACAATTGTAAATATTTATGCACCCAATATGGGAGCACCCAAATACACAAAAGAGATAATAACAAACATACAGGAACTAATCAATAATAATACAAATAGTAGGGGACTTTAGCAAACCACTTACAACAATGGACAGATCATCTAAACAGAAAATCCATAAGGAAACAATGGCTTTGAATGACACACTGGACCAGATGGATTTAACAGATATATACAGAACATTCTATCCTAAAGAGAAGAATACACATTCTTTTGAAGTACACACAGAACATTCTCCAGAATAGATCAACAAATTCAAGAAGACTGAAGTCATAAACAAGAAAAAAATCTGAAAAGACCACAAACACATGGTGGTTACATAACATGTTACTAAACACTGAATGGATCAACTACGAAATAAAAGAAGAAATTTAAAAAGTACATGGAAACAAATGAAAATGAAAACACCATAGTCTAAAGTTTCTGGGATGCAACAAAAGTGACTGTAAGAGGGAAGTATATAGCAATACAGGTGTACCTCAAGAAGTGAGAAAAATCTCAAATAAACAACCTGATCTTACATCTAAAGAGCTAGGAATATAACCACAAATGAAGCCTAAAGCCAGCAGAAGGAAATAAATAATAAAGATTAGAGCAGAAATAAATGGTATAGAACTAAAAATCCGTTGAACAGATCAATGAAACCAGGAGCTGGCTCTGGCTCAATAAAGTCAATAAAATTGTCAATAAAATTGATAAATCTCTAGTCAGACTCATCAAGAAAAAAAGGAGAAAGGACTCAAATAAATAATATAACAAATGAGAAAGGAGAAATAACAACACAATTATTCTAAGAGAATATTATGAAAAACTATATCTAGAAGAAATTAATAAATTCATAGAAATATGTAAACTACCAAACAGAAAGAAATAGAAAGTTTGGACAGACTGATAACCAGAAAAAAAAAAATCAGTATTCAAAAAACTCCCAACAAATAAAAGTCCAGGACCAGATGGCATCACAGGTGAATTCTACCAAACATTTAAAGAGTTAATACTTATTCTTCCCAAACTATTCCAAAAAATAGAAAACTTCCAAATTCATTCTATGAAACCAGCATTCCCAAGACCCAAACACCACTAAATAATGAAGCAGTAGAAAGACAAATTAAGAAAACGATCCCATTTACAATTGCACCAAAAATAATAAAATATCTAGAGATAAACCTAATCAAAGAGGTGAAAGACCTGTACTCTTGAAAACTATGAAACAAAGATGAAAGAAACGAAGATGATACAAAAAAAATGTAAAGACATTCCTTGCTCATGGATTGAAAGGACAAATATTGGTAAAATGTCTCTACTACCCAAGGCAACCTACACATTTATGCAACCCGTAACAAAATACCAACAGCATTTTTCACAGAACTAGAACAAACAATCCTGAAATTTGTATGGAGCCACAAAAGACCCTGAATAGCCAAAACAATCTTGAAAAAGAAAAGAAAAGCTGGAGGCATCACCATTCCAGACTTCAAGTTATACTGCAAAGCTATAGTAATCAAAACTGCACAGTACTGGCACAAAATAGAACAGAATAAAAAACCCAGAAATGAACCCACAAGATGGCCAACTAATCTTCCACAAAGCAGGAAAGAACATCCAAGGGGAAAAGACAGTCTTTTCAACAAATGGTGTTGAGAAAACTGATTAGCAATCTGCAAAAGAATGAAACTGGACCACTTTCTTATACCACACAAACAAAAACAAATTCAAAATCGATTAAAGACCTAAATGTGAGACCTGAAACCATAAAAACCCTAGGAGAGAACACAGGCAGTAGCTTCTTTGACATTGGCTGAAGCAACTTTTTTCTAGATACGTCTCCTGAGGCAAGAGAAACAAAAGCAAAAATAAACTACTGGGACGACATCAAAATAAAACGGTTCTGCACAGAGAAGGAAACAATCAACAAAACTAAAAGGCAACCTGCAAAATAGGAGAAGATATTTACAAATAAAACATCCAGTAAAGGATTAGTATCCAAAAAATATAAAGAACTTACAACACCCCAAAAATAAATAATCCAATTAAAAATGGGCAGAAGAAATGGGCACAGATAACTCTCCAATGAAGACCAACAAATCCATGAAAAGATATTCACCATCACTTAATCAGGAAAATGCAAATCAAAATTACAATGAGATATCACCTCACACCAGTCAGAATGGGTAAAACCAACAACAGAAGAAACAACAGTTGTTGGCGAGGAGCATGGAGAAAAAGGACACCTGCACTTTGATAGGAATGCAAACCAGTGCTGACTGTGGAAAACATATAGAGGTTCTCAAAAAGCTAAAAATTCAGCTACCCTATGATCCAGTAGTCACACTACTGGGAATTTACCCAAATATGAAAATACTAATTCAAAGGGATAGATGCATCCCTATGTTTATAGCAGCTTTATGTACAATAGCCAAGATAATGGAAGTGTCTATTGATTGATGAATGGATAAAGAAGTTGTGGGATGTATCTACAATGCAATATTACTTAGTAATAATAAAAAAAAAAAAGAAATCTTGCCATTTGCAAGGGTTTGGATAGAGCTAGGGAGCATAATGCTAAGCAAAATAAGCCAGTCACAGAAAAACAAATACCAGATGATTTCACTCATGTGTGGAATTTGAAAAACAAAATAAGAGCAAAGGGGGAAAAAAGAGAGAGAGAGAGAGAGAGAAATCAAGAAACGGACTCTTAACTATAGAGAACAAACTGATGGTTACCAGTGGGGAAGGAAGTAAAGGGTGGTTTAGATAGGTGATAGGGATTAAGAGATGTACTTGTGATGAACACTGGGTGACAAATGGAATTACTGAATCATTATACTGTACACCAGAAACCAATATAACACTGTATGTGAAAAAATTTAAATTAAGAAAGAAATTTAAAAAAAGAAAAACCAAAGTACACATTGGTACACTTAATTAAATTCCTGCATTTTCTGATACTTTGGGTATCAGGAAATTAAATCTTGTACATATACGTGAATGATTATCTTTTTATGTATTCTATGTCCCCTTTTACTAGTAACAGCAGTAACAATTGCATTATGTTTAAGGAGTGTCTGCTATGTTCCAGATACTGTTCTCAACTCTTTATATGATTACTGTATCCATTTCTCAGTTCTATACATTTGAGAACTGAAGCACAAAAGCGTTAAAAATTGTCCTCCTACAACTAGACCATGGTGAGACAGGATGTAAACGGGCTACGCTGGCACTAGAGGACATGTTTTAGGATGCTATTTCGTGCCACCTCTCAATGCCATCACATGCCACCTCTGTGACCTTGGGAGCAGACATGTTCCTTAACCTCCAAATTTCTTCAGTTTGCTCATCTGTAAAATGAGGATAATCGTAATCCCTCCCTCATGGGGTGTTTAGGAGAATTACGCAGATTAACTGTGAAACACTCAGAACCACACCTGCCATGAGTAAGAACCATGTAAGTGTTGGTTTAAAAGATCCCAGCCAGGCTCTCTGGTCCCTGAGTCTTACCCATTGGCTCTGGTATCAGAGTAATGCTAGTTTTATTATTTATGTATTTATTTTGGTTATGCCAGCTTTAAAAAATGACTTGAGTAGCTTTCATTCTTTTGCTTTTTCTTAAATCAGCTTTAGTCATTTATATTTTCTCCCAAACCATTCATTTTCCATTTTATTGGCATAGGTACATAGGATTTCATTTTTAAATAATAAAAAACCCTTTACTGTTACTACATTTTACTTTTTTAATTTTCTTTGCTTGAACTTTCTGTTTACAAAAAAAAAAGAAAAAACTAGTCTTAATTTTATTGATTTTGTTTCCATTTTTTTGTTCAAGAAAAAATACTTGTATTTATAGAAAGCATTTAATACTTTAAATTTGCCTGTGTACAAACTTTGATCATATCCAACAATTTTTTACTGATGGAATTCCTAATCAACCTGCTTTTTGGGTGTTAATCCCAGTCACTTCATTCAAACTGTGCTCTTTTCTGGGTCTCATTTGTTGCCTCCCCAATTGCTCTTCTAATTTCTCTTCTAAGACTCTTGACTCAGTTTATCTACTTCCAACATATGGGGATTGTTGTTGTTGTTTAAAGACTATATTTATTTATTTGATGAGAGAGAGAGAGAGAGAGAGAGAGCACAAGTGGGCAGAGCGGCAGGCAGAGGGAGAGGGAGAAGCAGACTTCCCACTGAGCAGGGAGCCTGATGCGGGACTCAATCCCAGGACCCTGAGATCGTGACCTAAGCCAAAGGCAGACGCTTAACCAATTGAGCCACCCAGGCGTCCCCCGACATATGGGGGTTGTACATAACTGCAAAGAGGGAAGGAAAGATTAGATTTTTGTGAGTTTTCCTGATCCAGTTACATGATCCAGGCTTGCAAAGTGACAACTGATAGTTTTCCCATACAAACAAGAAGTAATTACAAATATGATAAAAGAGCTGGTGCCATTTGCCCTAACAGAAGAAAGAAAAGGGAGTGGGAGGAGAAGGGAAGGAAGGAAGAAAGGAAGAAACTAAACAAGGAACATGCAAGAAATACATGAACACTTTCAGAAAACTTTAAAACTCTTCGGACAGGAATTTTTTAAAAAACAGCTTGAATATAAACATAGAGCTATATCTTGTACTGGAAGAGGAAAAGTTAATATTGTAAGAATGCTAATTACCTCTAAATTAATATGTTAATTTGTTGCAACCCCAATAAAATATTGATTTCTTAAAATCACAGCAGCTAGTTCTAAGATTATTGTGTAAATACCAGAATTCGAGTTTAGCCAGAAAAATGTTTCTGAAAAGGAAGCATAAGAATTAAGCAAATTCCACCAAATAGTAAAGTATGTTGTAAAGCAAATGTGGTTAAGCTAAACGAATCATGACAGAGAATCCAGAACTAGACTCAAAGGCATATGCAAATTTAGTATATAATCAAGGCAACATTTCAAAGCAAATGTATTCTTCAAATAATAATAATGATGATATTATTCATAAAGTTATAATATTTTTCTTTAAATGTTTTAATTTTTATTACTGTTATATACTTATTATTCATTATAATATTTGTTATAAATGGTATTCATGTTTTTTATAAGAACAAATCTGTAAAATCCTAGGAAAAAACAGGGAAGTTATTTTTATATTCTGGGTTGGGAAAGGCCTTTTTAGTGTTTACTGACCACTTGTTGCTAAGAAATTTTTCAGCACTCTAAATATATTTATTTAATCCTCATTCTATGTTATAATGTCCATTCGGCAGAAGAGAAAGCAAAGCACAAAAAAGTGAAGGAAACTTGGCTTTTGTCCCCATAGCTCAAGCTGGAAGTTCAGAGTCATAGTTTTACTCCTAGAACTTGCGCTCTCAACAACTGACAACCCCACCCCCACCCCTATCCCACGGGGGGGGGGGGGGGGGGGGGGAAGGAACAAAGATGGAGCCTAGTGGCAGGTACTGGGCCCAATTTCCCCTTGGCTTTAAAACATGGGCGGTATCTGACTGCCTATGTTCACAGATTGGCCATTGTTAGCACAGGTATAAAAATGTCTTGGCATTATTGTCTAACAGGTAGCAAGATGGTCCTAGGGAGACAGAAACTGTGCCCACCACCAAGTGAGAAGCAGTTGATGTGATGTGTGAAAGGCAGTCTTATAGCCTGGACCTGGCAGGACCTTCACCCTGGAAATACAAAATGCCATTGTAAATGACCTATGTGCTTCCCCCCAAGAGGAAGAGAAAGCTGAGGAGGTAAGCTTACCCATCATCTGCAAGTGGGATGGCTCCTCCTATGCTTTTTTAAAAATGTGTCTATTGTGTGGATCAAAGTAAACTACGACTTACTTATGGAGGATTTATGTGTCAGAGGGCTCTTCTCTGTCAACCTTCCAGCACAGTAGTCTGCAGAATTACTTCAAATCTTACCTCACTGACTATCCCAAGTTATACTCCAGATGGAGAAAATATTTTTACATAAGCCAATCTATGAAGCCCTAGGAAGAAAATGAGGGAATTGTTTTATAACCCAGAGTGGGAAAGATCTTTCTAAATAGGGACAGCAAGTTTAATCAGTAGATTAAACCTCTGCCCTGATCCCAGGGCTCCTTGCTCAGCAGGGAGCCTAGCCTGCTTCTCCCTCTGTTGCTGCACTTTCCCTGATAAATAAATAAATTAATTAATAAATAATAAATAAATATCTTCAATAAATAAATAAATAAATAAAATAGGGACATTAAGGGGCATCAGGGTGACTCAGTCCATTAAGTGTCCAACTCTTGGTTTCAGCTCACGTCATGATCTCAGGGTCCTAAGATTGAGCCCCCTGTCAGGCTCTGCGCTTAGCAGGGAGTATGCTTAAGGATTCTCTCTCTCCCCTCCCTCTGTCCACCCCACCTCACACACACGTGCACATTCTCTCTCTCCCTAAAATAAGTTAATAAATAAATCTTTAAAAATAACATTATCTGCAGCGCCTGGGTGGCTCAGTGGATTAAAACCTCTGCCTTCAGCTCAGGTTATGATCCCAGGGTCCTGGGATCGAGCCCCGCATCGGGCTCTCTGCTCAGCGGTGAGCCTGCTTCCCCCCTCTCACTCTGCCTGACTCTCTGCCTACTTGTGATCTCTCTCTCTGTCAAATAAATAAATAAAATCTTTAAAAAAAAAAAAAACATTATCTAAAAAATCTAAAAAATAACATTAAACTCAGATATTATGATAGTAGAGAAGGATCATTTTTACTATATTGAAATTTTAAAAGTTTTGTATATAAAAATAAAGTCAGAAAGCAAATGAAAATCAGGGAAAATATTTGCACCACCATAGCAGACAAAAGGCAAATTTCCATAATACCTGGATTGCTTTTTAAAAAAAGATACATCACAAAACGAAACAAAAACCCAACAGAATGACAGAGGACACAAAACTGAAGTTCACCCAAAAAGAAATACAAATTTTTTTTTAAAAAAAGGTAAAGATGCGGGGCGCCTGGGTGGCTCAGTGGGTTAAAGCCTCTGCCTTCAGCTCAGGTCCTGATCCCAGGGTCCTGGATTCAGCCCAGTGTGGGGCTCTCTGCTCAGCAGAGAGCCTGCTTCCTCCTCTCTCTCTGCCTGCTCCTCTGCCTACTTGTGATCTCTGTCAAATAAATAAATAAAATCTTTAAAAAAAAAAAGGTAAAGATGCATATTTCTAAAAAAATGTAAAGATGTACACCTCATAATATTAGAAGGCAATTTAAAACAAAAATGAAATACACTATTCATCTATTAGACAAAAATCTTTGATAATGCACAGTATCAATAAGGGATGAGGGAAAAAGACATTTTGGGCATTTAATAGGCTAATTGGTACACCTTCTTTGGAGGACAATTAAACATGATAATGGTAATGGTAATAGTAATAACTTACATGTACTGAATGTTTGCTACACTGGGCAGACCCTAGTCTAAATTTCAGATATTTTCATTTAGTTATTCCTCATACCAACCAAATGAAGTACTTTCTTTAATTATCCCTATGAGAAAACTGAGGCACAAGAAGAAACTTGCTCAAGGTCACTTATGTAGTCAATGTCTTGGCTGGATTCAAACTCAGTCTGAAAAAGTCAGTTTAATTATCATGCATTCGTTAGGACTAGGTTTGACTGCACACAGACAAGAAAATAACTATGATTTAAACAAGGTCGAAGTGTATTTCTCTCCCAAGTAAATGAAATCTGGAAGTGTGCAGTTCAAGAACGCTAGGGCAACTACATTCTATGACGTGCTCAGAAATCTAGTTCCTTCCAGTTCTCCCTCTACTCACCATCCAAAGGGTGTGGCCCTAGAGCTCCGGCTCCAAGGCAGCATGTAAATTACATCAAAGAATAAATAACAAAGGACGAAGGCAGGAAGGCAGCCTTCTCTCAAATTCTCAGAAGCGGCCACAGGACACGGGTCCACTCATTATTGCTTTGGCTGCAAGGGAAGCTGGGAAATGTAGTCCTGATTCTGAGTAGCCATACTCAGAGCATGAAAGGAACTCACAGAACTCGGGAAAGGAAGGGGGTGGTGGAATGGATGTGGAGGAGGGTCTTTCCTTCCTGCTGACACTAGATCTTCCTTGAAGTACCATGGACGTATCTCCAGATAAACTCATCGTAAGTTGAAAATATTCTAAGTCAATATATCTAAGTACCTAACGCACCACACATCGCAGCTTAGCCCAGCCCATCTCCCGTGTTCTCAGAACAGCTGCATTAGCTAAGGGTTGAGAGACATCATCTAACACAAACCCTATGTTACTTTAAAGTGGAAACAGTCTCACGTGTTTCTCTGAATACTGTGCTGAACGTGGAGAACAGAATGGTTGTCTGGGTACAGAATGGTTACAAGCGTACAGGTTGTTCTCATGACCGCGCGGCTGATGGGGGGTTGTGGCTGGCTACTCTGCCCCACACCGCGAGTACCATACCTCCTATCACTAGCACTTACATAAAAATCCAAAGTACAGTTTCTGCTCAGTGCTATCATTTTCACACCACTGTAAAGTCCAATCACTGTAAGGCGAGGAAGCTTAAGTCAGGGACTGGTTATTCTCCATTTCGCCTTCCAGCTGTGTCTCTGGGCCTACTCTGTCTGCTTGTACCCTGTGATCTGACCTCGTTGGGCTGCACCACTTGGGCGTCCTTGTCCTCTGGCTTCCATTTGTAGTTGGCAGACGTACCAGCAGGTAACCAGAGAGCAAGAGGAGAGAGCAGTCAGGATGTTTACTCTGAAGGCTGCAGTTTGGGCAGTGGCCGTGTTCCTCCTGTTGGGTGCCCTTTCTCACAGTGGTGGGCTCACTGGTTTCTAGTAACACTGCTCCTTCCCTTATCCCACTGGGTCTAGGGGAGGTGAAGTTTTCTCTTGCTAGTCCCCAAGGACTCAACTGTTTATTGTGGGGTCCATTAACCCTGCCAGAACCCGTGTTCCTAGTTCTTCCAGTAAACTCTCTTCAAGTAAGCTTTTAGAGACACCATCTGCTTTCTGCTGGACTCTGGCAGACATACAGATGTACAAGGCTTTTCACTGCAGCACTGCTTAAAATAGCAACAGACTAGAAAAAAATTAAACAGTCATCAGCAGGGGACCAATTAAATACCTACAATGCAGTCAGAGTAGGAATATCATGAAGTATATTTAAAATATAATATATATACATATCCTACACACTTAAATTTTTACAAAGGTAGACCTCATGTTAGGTGTTCTTACAACCACAAAAAACATGTCTTCATAAACTAAAATGAAAAGCTCTTGATAGGATGCTGCCAACTATGTTTAAAATACAGATATAATTATATAATTAGATTTCCATTTAGGTAGATAGATTTTCAGGTGAGATAGTTACATTAGTATGTGCTATATATATAATATGCATTTATAGACTTAAAGATTCGGGGAAAAAAACTAGAAACTGTTAATAGTGGTTACCGCTGGGGAAGAATAATAGAGGCCTAGGGTAGGACACACATTTACTTTCAATAAATACCCTTGGACACTAGCACATGAATTTTTACCATGTATATATTACCTTTTAAAAACTAGTTAGGAGGGCACCTGGGTGACTCAGTTGGTGAAGCCTCTGCCTTTGGCTCAGGTCATGATCTCTGGGTCCTGGAATGGAGCCCTGCATCAGGTTCTCTACTTAGCAGGGAGCCTGCTTCTCCCTTTCCCTCTGCCTCTCGCCTCTCCCCCTGCTTGTACATTTTCTCTCTCTCTCTGTCAAATAAATGAATTAAAATCTTTAAAAAAATACTAGTTAGGGAAAAAATATTGTTTTCGTCAAGATACAGATAGAGAAGTATACAAATGAGACAACAGCATCCCTTTGATAGGTCAATAATGTAATTTGGATTCCAACTTCCTCTTCTCCCCACTCTGTCCTCCCTTTATCTTCTCCCCTCATACAAGGCCACTAAACCCTCCTTTCTCAGAAAGGGTAGCACCTTATCCCCCTGAGGCTACTGTGGTTCCTGCCCCCAACCCCATGGGGTCACTGCTCTCACTACACTTGAGCTTCATCATGATCTAGAATCTTCTTACATAAAGTTCTTATACTAACCTTTCAAAGTCTGTCCTCTTAGGAAATTAAACTACCTTTCAGGTTTCTCCAAAAAGATCTTACTCTCTTGGCTTACAACTTCTGGAACATGGTGAATTCTCCCAGGATTGACCAAAAGGACCCTCCAATTGAACTCAAACACTCTAGTTTTACTCTGGGTTGAATTCAAAATACGAGGCTCCTTATTGAGTCTTTTGCCTTTGGATCCCATCCCTTCCCTCACTTGTCAATTTAGCATCAATTTATGAAGAGTCTACTTTGTTCTAAAACTGTAGGAGGTGATAGAAATTAAGAAATGAATGAGCTCTGTCCTCAGAAATATTGAGTCTTATGGTGGGGACATACACATGGAAGAGGTGTCAACTGAAATGAATACAGAGACGAGAGGACACAGAGAGTGGTTAGATGGTAACTGGAATTTTTAAGTATGGGAAATGGGGGCTGGTAACAAAAGGTGAGTAGGGGCGCCTTAGGAAGACAAGTGAAAAGGAAGGGCACATAAAGCCTGAGAAGCAATGTAACTTGAAGCAGGACACTTAAGGTAACTTAAAACTGTTGATGGAAGATTAGAATGAGGAGGTAACCTGTCAGAGGTCATTGGTGTCATCATCACCCTGGAAAGAATGAAAGGGAAAGGTGAAGGAATGAGTTAAGAATGTCTGTTATATCAACAGACACATTGAAGATGCTCAACATCACTAATCATCAGAGAAATTTGAATCAAAACCACAATGAGATATCACCTCACACCTGTCAGAATGGCTAGTATCAAGAAGACAAGAAATAACAAGTGCTGGGGAGGATGTAGAGGAAAAAGAAAACACTCATGCACTGTTGGTAGGAATGCAAATTGGTGCAACCACTCTGGAAAACCATATGGAGTTTCCTCAGAAAATTAAAAACAGAAATGCCATATGATCCAGTAATTCCACTAATGGGTATTTACCCAAAGAAAAGGAAAACACTAATTCAAAAAAAAAAAAAATAGGTCCTCCTGTGTTTACTGCTGCATTAGTTACCAATAGCTGAGATACAGAAGCAACCTAAGTGTCCATTGATAGATGAATAAAGAAGTGTGGTATACATTTACGGTAGGATATTACTTACCCATAAAAAAGAAAAATCTTGCCATTTACAACAACATGGATGGGCTTAGAGGGTATTACGCTAAGTGAAATAGTTCAGAGAAAGATAAATACCATATAATTTCACTTGTATGTGGAATCTAAAAAAATTTAAAAAAAAAAATAAAGAAGGAAACAGACTCTTAAATACAGAGATCAAACTGGATATTGCCGGAGAAGAGGTAGATAGAAGACGTTTAGAAGACGTGCAAAACAGGGGAAGGGGATTAAGAGGCACAAACTTCCAGTTATAAAATAAATAACTCACAGAGATGCAAAGCACAGTGTAGGGCATGTAGTCAATATTGTAAATAACATGCTATGGTGACAGACGGCAACCACACTTCTGTGAGCACTGAGTAACGTATAGAATTGTCAAATCTCTATGTCAGACACCTGAAACTAATATAACACAGTATGTTATGGTTAAACAATAAATGAAAAAATTAAAGAAGAGTGTCTATTATAGTTGTTATTCAGGAAAGAGAAAAAGAGAATAGATTAAATGTTTGCTGATTCTTTTGGACTGCATTAAAATGTGTTCATATTAAGATGCTGCATCAAGGGGGGCCTGGATGGTTTAGTTGGTTAAGTGCCTGCCTACAGCTCAGGTCATGATCCCCGGATCCTAGGAGTGAGACCCACATCAGGCTCCCAGCTAGCGGGAACATGCTTCTCCCTCTGCTCCTTCCCCCTTTGTTCTCTCTCCCTCTCTCTTTCTCTCACTCTCCCAAATAAATAAATAAAGTCTTTTAAAAAAAAGATGCTGCATCAAAATATTCTTATACCTGTGGGGCAGGGGAAGACATCTAGGTATAAAATAATAGGGCATATCAAAGAAATTGCTGATAGTTGATCATGCAAAAGCCTAAGCATGAACAAATGGCCAGGGACCAGTAAAGATGCAAAGGTGGGGCCGGGGGCTGGATGGGAGAAGCCTTTCCTATCAGGGTGGAATGTGGGGAAGCCATGGCTGAACCAGGAAGTGACGTAGTAAGTTGTCCATGTTAGAAAGATCACTCTTTCTAAGAAGGGTGCAGATGTGAGGTCAATCGTGAGACTATCACACTGATGCTAAACAAATATGGAGAAGGGACAGGCAGACAAGAAATGTTCATGCTGTAGAGTCATCAGAAGTTAGTTACTAGTTGAATCATGGAGAAGAGGGAACAAGAGGAATTATAGTAGGATAAAGAATAAAAAAAGGAGAAGGAAATTTGGGTAAAATGTGTTAGTTTTTTTGTTGGATGGCCCCATAGCAAAGTCTAGGACACAGTCAAGAATAAGAACAATTCCATTTCCTATTTTTACTTATACCCTCTTCCTATATTTCAATGTTACTTTCCCCTGCCCTCTAATCCATGATGGTCCAGTCTCCTTCCCACTCCAAATTTTCCTAATTAACACCCCCTCTCACTCTTTAAGGATTAGCTCAAGCCACCACCCCATCTGAAACATCCCTCATGTCACTTATCTTCTTCCTCTGAAGGCTAAGTTAGGTGGCTTTTCTCCTCACACTCTTATAATGCTCCATGCATATTTCGATCATTGCACCATAATATCTGTCTCCCTATATGATTTTAAGCTCCTCGTGGGTAAGGTCGACATCTTCTTCATCTCTAATATCCTCAGCATATAGCACAGTGCTTGTGAGGAGGCATGTGGCTCTCAGTGATCACTGAATGAGTGAATGAATCGAGAGTGGGGAAAAGGAAAGAAAACATTTTCTCAGACTGAGGTTGAGAAATATTGGAGCATGTTGAAGGCTGTGGTTATAGGGGGCTGAGTGAAAGTTTGAAGGTGTCTATAATTTAAATTCTATCTATAAAATATCTAAGAGTCAGTTCCCAAGAGGGGACACCTGGGTGGCTCAGTCAGTTGAATGTCTGCCTGCAGCTCAGGTCATGATCCCAGGGTCCTGGGATCAGCCCTGTATGGGGCTCCCTGTTAAGTGGGGATCCTGCTTCTTCATCTCCCTCTGCCACTCCCCCTGATTGTGCTCTCTTTCTCTCTCTCAAATAAATAAATAAATAAATAAGCTTTTTAAAAAAGTCATTTCTCAAGAAAAGGTGAAAAAGATGGGTTGCAGAAAATGATGGAGGTTTGGAATAGCTGCTGTGGGGAGTGGAAATGGGAGGTGACCAGACCCCTTTAAGACTGGCAAGGAGATGGGGTGCCTGGGTGGCTCAGTGGGCTAAAGCCTCTGCCTTCAGCTCAGGTCATGATCCCAGGGTCCTGGGGTCGAGCCCCGCATCTGGCTCTCTGCTCGGCCGGGAGCCTGCTTCCCCTTCTCTCTCTGCCTGCCTCTCTGCCTACTTGTGGGCTCTGTCTGTCAAATAAATAAACAAAATCTTAAAAAAAAGAAGATATAGTACCTCCCCCAACAACATGTCCTAGCAGCCTAGATTCTTTCTTTAAAAAAAAAAAAAAAAAAAAGACTGGCAAGGAGCCCTAAGGGTCGGCTCACATCACAACCTTAATGTTATAGTGAGTGAGGCCAATGAAGCCGCTCAGTAAGCTGAGTGTGAGAGAGGAGGGGCTAAGAAAGCGGGGGACTCATCCAAGCTTCAAGGGCAGCAAGACAGATGCAGCAGAGGACAAGGAGACTCCGACAAAGTGACACAGTGTGGGGTATATACTGGATAAGAAAGGGAAGTGGAGCCAGTAGGGACAACAGACAGGGAAACGAGAGTGAGGGAGTAGGGACCACAGGTGTCCATCAGGCTGAAGAAGAGAAGTTGTGGGGTTGAGGGGTGGGACACCTGGCCAGGGGAGGCTGTTTGGAGAGATTAGCATGTCAAGTTTGCAATCCCAGCATGAGACATCTGGGTGACAGCAGAGCCCAGGGCATAGCTACGGAAGTTAGCTGCTAAAGGAAACTGGTGGTTAAGGTTGTGGGAGAAAACTTTAACAGCACTGAAGCTACACTGTTGGGCCAATTATACCAGGATTCTGAAACTGTCCACACCAGAGGCATGAGCAAGGTGAGGAGAGCATGAAGGGGGCTCCAGAGGGTTCGATGAGAAAAGGGTGTGACCTGGGATGGAGTAGATGGGCTGATGTGCATGCAGGCAGGAGCCTCAGGGGCAGAAAGATAATGGCCCAGACGTGGTAATAAGGGACCGACAGAATACTGCCCAGCCTCTCCCCTAACTCTGAAGGAGTTTTCTCACTGCTGGAGCAAACTCTCCAACCTCTAGAGATTAGACAGCCTTTATCTTTGCTCTTCATTCCAGCATCTTGATTCTGCTTTCTGAGACGTCTCTTGATTTGAGTCCCCAGTCTGGTGCTCTTATTTTTGCTTTTTCAGGGGCATCACTCCATGTCTCAGACTGTTATGATCATCAGAACTAATCTGTCCTGTTCTTCGTTCTTTCATGTCACTAATATGAACAATTTTACTGGAAGTAAGCTGAGTCTCGCCCTAGATGACAATGGACCAACATGCAGCTCTGCCCGAGAAACAGACCTGCATCTGAGAAGTCCTCCCAGAAATGTGTTTACCCAACACACCCTACAAAGTCAGCAAGTAAGGCCACCTTCTGGGTACACATCAAAATGCAACAGCTATGTGTTTTGAGGACTGCTTCTTTTAGCACATGAGCACTTGGACCAAAAGCAATATGGTAAATTACGTTAAGTTAGGGAGTAAAAGGAAGATAAATTGCCATAAAGGTCTTTTAAATTATTGGGAAGAAGGGGTAGAATGACAGTGTCCTAAATTCACATCCATGTAGGACATGCTATGCTCCCAGGACTTCAAGTTAAGCAACATGTGGTTTATATAGCAGGGAAAAAAGCTCTATCTTTGCCTTTCTCAATGCTCTGTCAATACCCGATCACCACGAGAGCTGTCTGACATCTACTAACAAACCCAATCAATGCCAGATGGTAATTGAGAACCCCCAACATACCATGGTAGGCATGTGTGGACAGAGAGTATAAAGTACAGAACATGGTCCCTGCCCTTAAGAAACTGGAAATTTAAGGGAAAACAAAGCCAAGTTGCCATGAATGGTTAACTAACAAAAGTCAGAACCTGTGTTAAAATCATACAACTTCTAGTCAGCATCAAGAATCAACACAATTGCTTTGGAATTGTTAACACTGTCAATGTGTTAGAAAGTTCTCTTGAGTTCTAGAATGTTGTAGAAGGTTGGCCTTTTCTGAGCACAGGCATTTCCCAGACCTGTGCATCGTGACACCAGCCAGTCAGATCAGCAGGCTCCTTACTCACCCTCTGCCTCCTGCAGAATGAGCTGGCACTTTTGACTATGACACCACCTGGCTTAGCAAAGTAGGTCACATTAGGGCTCTTGGCTCGGAGACAGTGGGAGGCCGTGGAACATGCTGTAACTGAAAGAGACCATGATGATATCTTCCAAAGAGACTTTTAAGA
>PISX010014084.1:0-54301 GCA_004024625.1 Mellivora capensis | reverse complement strand
TTGTTTCTGATCTACTATTTTTTTATCTTCTGTTTATCTTTAATGAATTCATATTCTTTCTCATGTTCTATAGTTGGACATTTGGCTTCTCAATACTAAATATTTATTCTTTTTCTAATATAAGTGTGTACATAGATCAATTGCCCTTAAATTATTCTTTTAACTGTTTTTCATGAAGATGGCATATTTTCATTAGTATTCCGTTCCAAGTTTTATTTTAAAATTTGTATTCATTTCTTCCTGGACTTATGAATGATTTAAAGTACATTTAAATGTATGTTTATGCATTTTTACATTATGTTTCTTGCCTTTTTCTGATTTTATTGCCTTTGGCTTAGACAATATGAGAATATCTTATAATATCAGTTCTTGAAAATTTATTGGGATTTTGCTTATGAACGAGATACATGATCAAATTTTATAATGTGCTAAGGGTTTGAAAATAAGGGTTTTTTTTTTCATTCTATGTATGTCCATTAGATAAATTTTAATTTTTTGCTCAAACCTTCTATTTTTTACTGATCTATTGCCTGCTTGATGTATCAAGTGCTAAGGAATTTATTTTAACATCTTTTAGTATAATAATTTCTTATTATCATCTAACTTTTATATTTTTCAAGGCTATATTAGTTGAATACAAGTTTGCATTTGTTGTGTATTCCTGGTAATCAAATATTTGCTTTTTAACTGTCTTTATCTAAAACAATGTCTTGCCTCTTAATTCTATGTCATTTGCTATTATTGTACCTATTTGCCTGGGCTTCTAATTAGAGCATCTAATATTTATTATCTTTCTGCACCTTTTTTGTATTGTCAACACCTCTGACAATAAATTGGAATTTATTTTTGTCAATATGAGTCTGTAGATGTTGTTTTAGGTAACTGAAGTTAGTGTACCATTATTTTACATCTTACACATGCTACTCTGAATAGTATATAAGCAGCAAGCTTGCTTTACTCTGTTCTTACTCTAGAACATAGGCTGGTGAGTGGACACTCTCTTCTGGAACGTTATTGTTGCCTGTGGTAGAAGAGCAAGAAATATGGCAGAGTATATACTTGAAATGCTTCTTCCCTGAAGTGATATATGCTATTTCTGCTCACATTTCTGTACTCAAAGTAAGTTATAGAGGGATACTAACCTCCAATCATGAGGTATGCACTCCTACTATACAAGAATAAGACAAAGCCCAGAATATCACATTATTAATTAGTTACATACTATAACAGTATTAATTAGTTACATACTGGAGCTTATGTATTTTTTATGCCTCTTAACTTTTATTGCATATCATATTTTTTAGTTCTTTTTCATGATGTTAATTTTTATACTATCTCCAGTTAACTAACAAGGGAAGGAAGTTAGAAATGTTATTTTTCTGGTTGTGTATAATTCAGAAGTATTTTAGGGTTAGAATGGTTTGTTTTACCCTTTACCTTTATCTAAAGAGACTCCTTTCTGTGTGAAAAATCACCTAATTCTTCTGGGGTATAAATCATATTTTCTACACTTAATTGGAGATATCCAAAACCTTCAGGTTATATCACAAATTGAAAGGTTGAAGTATTTTGTGCCAGAGCTTCCCCATACCTGAATATCTGTGCTATTCACTTAAAAAGTTTTCATAACAAAAGAATAACAAGCCAGATTCCATGGAGAATAATTATCCCAATAGTTCTTAAAACTCTAGAAGCACCTTCTTTCAAAGAGCATAATACTTTAATGGTTGAGTAATATTCCATTGTGTATATATCCCAACTCTTCTTTATCCATTCACCTATCACTGGACACTTTGGTAGCTTCCTTATCCTGGCTATTGTCAAAATGCTGCAATAAACATGGGGGTGCATAGATCTTTTTTAATTAGTATTTTGTTTTCTTTGGGTAAATATTCAATAGTAGAATTACTGGATCGTATATTTTTATTTTTTTATTTTTTTAAGGAAACTCCATGTTTTTGCACTAATTTACATTTCCACCAACATCGCTTTTCTCCACATCCTCGCTGATACGTTATTTATGATTTTACTTATATGTAAAATCTAGGAAACAAAACAAATGAACAAACGAAAAACAGACTCTTAAACACAGAGGAAAAAAAAACAACAACCGGTGGTTGCCAGTGGTGGAGGAATTGGCAAAATAGATAAGAGATTAAGGGGTACAAACTTCCACTTATAAAATAAGTCATGGAAAAGTACAACATTGAGAATATAGACAATAATATTGTAATAACAGGGCGTCTGGGCAGCTCAGTCAGTTAAAGTGTCCAACTCTTGATTTGGGCTCAAGTCATGATCTCAGGGTTGTGGGATTGAGCCCTACGTCAGGCTCTATACTGGGCATGGAGTCTGATTGGCACTCTCTCTCTCCCTCTGCCCCCCCCAAATATTGTAATAATGTATGGTGACAGATGGCTATTACATTGATTGTGGTGAGCACTGAGTGTATAGAATTATTCTATACATATATAGAATTATTGAATCAAAATGTACACCTAAAACTAATATAACATTGTATGTCAATTGAATTTTAATAATAAAGGAACAGAACACTTAAACTATAACACTAAATTAGTCTTTCAAATTCATTAACATAAATTACATAAGACTTTTAGACTTCATTGAAATTACGACTCAACCAACAATATTGCTTTTAGGATCATAAGTTACGTAACTGATGTCCTAACTATGGACTGTAGGTCCATTCTTCCATTGTATAGATGGGGAAATGAAGCCCTAGGGAAACTGACAGATTTAGGCTTCTAGGCTAAGAATTCTCTGAACTTGTTTATTGTTTGCCATCTCCTAAAACTGACACCACCATACTTTACCTTGACTCTACCTCAACTGCTATTTTAAGTATCATAACTTTATATATTTATTGCTTATTACTAGTACACTAAAAAGCCATAAATAATAGTTTGGGGAGATATTTTAAAATTTTCCTGCTTGAAGGCAAATACTGCTTAGAAAATAAAATAAAATCTAACTGAGAAAATGTTTAGGACTCACAAATTATGAACATGTTTCCCCAACAAATATTCAGACATCATTGGTCATCTGTTTATTTTATAAGCTCTGACAGTCTTACAAGGTTCAGAGTTCATATGGCATGTGGTTATCAGTTCAGACAAACATCACAGATTGTTATGAAAAGAATGTGCAAGTTTTAGTCAGCCATAACCTGCAGCTGTCTCCACTGTTATAGATATATTTAGGGTATTTTTGTACATACTTATGAACTAACTGTCTATGAAATGTCACATGTTGTCACAGGGATAGTGACAGGAGCTATGGATGACTAGGAAACATCATGAGTCAGTTTGATTCTGGTTCTACATCTTAAAAGCTACAAATCAAAACACATCACATAAGCAAAATGCATGAACTATTCAGCCCTGATTCTGAATTCCACATAGAAAAAAATGAACTGTCACAACATTTAATGATATTGTCAGTATATATTTCCTTAAGGTTTGCAAAGAAAGCTGAAGAAGAGAAAGCTCTGCTTTTGTTAAAGTTACACTAGATATTCTCCTTAAGTTAGCACCTGCTAGTTTATCAGGGACTTAGTTAAATTTATTTATTCATTTATATACTTACTGCCTACTAAGTGAAAGCTTTTATGATTTTTCTTAAAAATTAGTTAAGGTAGTATTCAGTAGAAATTATTTTAGTTGGCTCAGGAAAGAATCCACTTTTTGAACCATTCTTGTTAGTCCTTTGGTGCTAACACGAGGAGACTGTCATGCATTTGACAGCATGGACTACTTCTGATGCAGTATCACTGGCCAGAGTTTTAGGTATGTACGTGTCTTGTTAGTTGATGCTTCTTGACTGTGTAAATAAGTCATATGGGCCTCAAGTATGAGGACAGATTCTGAATATGAGGACAGATTCTGAATCTGAGCCATTCATTTCATTCAATTCAACTGATCTTTTTTCAAGTAAATACTTGTTTTCCTTCCTTACGTTTTTTTCCTTATCACTACTTGTTCTATCACCAATACCATCCAACATCTGCATCCTTACTATATGACTTCCACGAATTTAAAGTTCAGTTCTGGCACCAAGGTGGCTCACGGTAAAGGCTTCTAGTGCACTGGTATGAGGTGGTCATTCTTCATGTCTCAACTATCGTATGGGACATGCCTATATTAAAATATTATTCACATAGGGGTGCCTGGGTGGCTCAGTCATTAAGCGTCTGCCTTTGGCTCAGGTCATGATCCTTGGATCCAGGGATCAAGCCCCACATTGGGCTCCCAGCTCAGTGGGAAGCCGGCTTCTCCCTCTCCACTCCTTCTGTCCCCTTGTTCACTAAGTCTCTGTCAAAAAAATAAATAAAATCTTAAAACACTAAATAAAATAAAAAATAAAAAGATATTCAAGTATGTGACATTTAAAATTGGTGCCTCATGTTTTTATTTATTAAATCTTCTGACCCTGTGAGGCATTAGGAGAGTGAGGGGCTATACATTTGGTTTCTCTGAAATATAAATTCAGTGTCAGGAGAGTCTGGCTCTGGGTAAGGGAAGAACAGCCCAGTATTTTCCATACAGCTAATCTATCCTACGAACTATCTGTTCAATTCTTTTCTCTGTGTCTTAAAATACTTTTACCTATCTGTGGAAATAGCAGTGGGACTCAGCCAGCACTGTCACATTTTCAATAAATCCATGGCAGAAGAGGTGCCAAACAGGAAAAGCAATGACTTAAGCCAACAAGAAAATAAGCTAGACAGGAGTCTTCTCATTAGAACGTATTTAGCTCACTTGAAGTTATTATTAGAGTAGCATTGCTATTTCTATCCAAAAGAACAAAATGAAAGCTATCTCCTATAAAAGTACCTTGGTGAGTAAGCATGTAAAAAATATTTGAAAAAAATACCAAAACAATAAAAGAGGAAGAGCAGTGTGCTCTAGTCAAAGTCAGAAATATCTTTAACTTCCCTGGAAAAAAAGTTGGTTCATTTTAAGCCAAAAAATGAAGCATGAAAACTTGTGGAAAATGAATGTCTTTTCATGTCTTCACTCAATCTTAAGAGAGTTAAGCTTGGGAAAATTAAAACAGCAAGGTTTTAGAAGTGAATTGCCATGAAAGTATAACGTTAGCAAATCTACTTAGGGTGCTATTAGTGAAAGGCAGAAATAAATGTAAACTCCTTAAAGTTTTATTGACAGATGAATTATAGGTACAAATTCATAATGGGATTTGATGGTTAAAGCCATATTCTGATTCCTAGAGGGAATTTTCAGGGTCAAGACATAGTGCCGGGCAGAATATTTGTGTAATAAAAGCTGTAGATGTAGAGTAGGACAGACAGGTAAGTGTGAATAGTGCCAGCCTCTCCCACTAATTAGCCATATGTAAATTTCTGAACTCCAAGATTAAGGGAATAAAAATACACTGCACATATAATGTTATGAGAATTAAGATACTAAATGTCTAACACCCACCAGATACTCATCTTTCAATGAACAGTAACTATTATTATAATTATACTATTGATATAATAAAAAGGTAGTCAAGTACAGTCAGTACAAAGATTTTTCTTGTGATGTTTTAAATTTTCTCCATTTTTTTCAGTTTCTTCTATGATTAATTTCTTATGTTGGTAAAGACAATGTGACATATTTTTCATGGTCACAGTGAATGGCAAGGAAGATAAAATGTTTCATTTCTAACAGCATCTGCCCCTTTTCTTCAGGTTTAGAATACTTTGCATGGATAGACTTTAACAACAAAAGCATAAACTGCTATATTCTCATATCTTATGTCTACTAGCTTAAAAAACAGATATGCTCATTGCTATGAAATGATTATGAAAAATTGATTTTCAAATTGCAAATATGTTTTAACTGGTAAGCCTTCTTTAGGAAGACCTTTACCTAGAGTTTTCAATATGTGCATCGAAGTGGCATGAAGATGCTTCAGGGAGTCTGAATGGGTCATGGGGCTTGACTTGCTCATTTTCATTCCTAATCTCCTCCTATCACTCATCAATTCCATTCCCCTTCTTAGTGATTCACTTAGAATTAAACAACATGTTCCAATTCTGCCTAATAAAACAAGAGACAAAGTCAGATTGGGTCATGATTGAAAGACTATCCCTCTCCCAGAAAGAGAGAGGAGGTAGAGAGTGTCATCCTTTGAATATGGTCATGTTTGGTAACAATGCCTAAAATGCTGCTGCCATCTTGCAACCATGCAAGGAGCCAGTCCATGGGAGAAGTCACCATGCTGAGATGGATGGGCAGAGAGATCCAAAAGCCTGGGTTCTTGAGGATCCTAACCTATGTGGAGATCTTTATTTGGGGGCATATATCATGAGTTTCCTTAAAAGTTTTAAAGCCCATTAGCATCACTGTTTTTTCTAACACCTAGCTATAAACCACCATAAACTGTTAAAAAAGGAAGCCCTCAATAAATGTTAGTTACCTTCTCCCTCATTCTCCTACTCCTCCTCCCCAGCATAATCATTATCCAAATTCTGATTTCCTCGTCAGCGTATATAGCCCCACAGGGAAAGCAATTCCCTTGAGTCTTCTCTCCCTGGCCCAATCTCTTTCTCTCTGTCCTCCAGAGTGGCCAAAGCCTGCTCTGTCATATCTTTTGTTCTCCTAGCACTGTGCCCTGTTCTTCCAGGTCACTTGTAATAATTGTACTTAAGTCTTACTTTATTAGTTGCCTGTCTGTCTCACTAGATTGTAAACTTACAAGGGCATTAAACTTTCCTGTCTTATTCAATGTTGTCTACCCAGTGGATAGCATAGTCATGAGAAGTACTAAGAACTAAGTATATATGTTAAGTGAATGAAAGCAAATAAAACCAAAGTGCAAAATATGAGGATTAACTATTCTTCCAAATCACTTATTCTTTTGAAAAACATGTCTAGTAAATGTGCTGCTTATACTTGGGTTATGATTTGACAAAATTTTATTGACATCCCATATTACAGACTATAAAAATGTCCCCTAAGCAGTATCTTTAAAAGTATGGGAGGGAATTGGGAATGATGACAGTTGAAGGAAGCGAGGAGAGACCTGTCAGATATACCCCAAATTTCATACTCGAGGGGTTAATGGCTTTTATTTGACAGTTGTGTTTTGTCTCACTTTAATTGGATATATGATTTTCTTTTGCATTTGCTGTTGACAACTCTTCAAGGACAAATACTGAACCCTGTGGGGGGAGGAAAAAAAAAAACAGCAGATTTCCAGGTAGACTAAAAACAATTTAGCACTCATCAAGAAAAGGAGAACCCAAGCTGATACATCCCAGGTAGACAATGTCACCACAACACTTCCAGATAAAAAAGAAGTAGAGCACCCCTAAACATCTCAATTAGAGAATCAAGGTGAACAGAATCATTTTCCTTGAAGCACTGCCAAATATTTGACATAAACTTCAATTTGCAGCAACAAGCTTCAAGGCATCAATTAGAATAGAAATTTTCTTTCAGAAAAATAATCCAGGAAGGAGTCCGCTTAATGTTTTTCTCATAAAGCTCATTTTGTTTAATTGATCTGAGGCCCTGTCTGCTGAAAGATAGACTTGCCTATTACTCAAGGCATGTCCGTTTCTTTTTTCCTGTGGTGTGATCCAAAGAAAACTTTACACAGGGGTGTGTGTGTGTGTGTGTGTGTGTACACAGTTCATTCTGGAATCAGACTCCAGGTAGAGAAGATAGAAGACTGGTGTGCTTTAGAAAGATTCTTCTTAAATACATAACAATTTGCACAGTGTTTTAGTCTCTTCTATTATCAATAACTGTGTTTAATTTCAGAGTGTTCATAGGTATTCTCTCTATATAAGCTTAACATGCAAATCTAATCCTATTAAAAAAAAAAAAAAAGAATTGCCATGTTTTTCTGTTTAACTCTTCAAGGTCCCCATCAGCTGCAGAGGCTGGTTTTCTCCCAGGCAGAAAGGCAAATATTTAAGGGATTAGCCACTAACCTCCCCCACTGATGCCAAGCTTTCAGCAATCCCTGAACTTTCCAGCAAACACACAATTTGGAAATTTTTATTTTCTCTTTGTCTTGCTTCAAGATTTTTTAATACCATACCAACCCCAACTACTGTTATTAAAACAAGAAAATGAAGGGCACCTGGGTGGCTCAGTCAGTTAAGCATCCAACACCTGGTTTGGGCTCTGTTCATGACCATGAGATGGAGATGAGATGGAGCCATCCTAGTCTGAACTCAGTGTGGAGTCTGCTTGTTTTTTTCCCTTTGCCCCTCCCCTGCTTGTTCTGTTTTTCTCTCTCAAATAAATGAAATACTTAACTCACACACACATACAGACCCACAAATGAGTAAAAATAAACTCTGGCAAAAAAGCAGTATATATTTGAGACTTTTTTGTTTTGTTTTTGTTTTTACGATTTTTTTTTTAATTTATTTAACAGAGAGAGAGAGGTCACAAGTAGGCAGAGAGAGAGGGGGAAGCAGGCTCCCTGCTGAGCAGAGAGCCCAATGTGGGGCTTGATCCCAGGATCCTGGGATCATGACCTGAGCCGAAGGCAGAGGCTTAACCCACTGAGCCACCCAGGCAACCCGCGGTATGTATTTAGAAAGGGTAGACAAGCTAGCTATTGTAACTTTCAAAAAGTATTTTATATAATTATTCAGTTATTTGTAGGGCCAAGAGGGAGAATTAATATTGATTAATATCAATGAATATTGATATTGATTAATATCAATGAATATTGATATTGATTAATATCAATGAATATTGATATTGATTAATATCAATGAATATTGATATTGATATTAATGTATCAATATCCCAGGAATTTAATAAGACACAGGGAAATGATATTTTGACAAGACCAGCCATCTAAGGCTATATGAATTTATCTCATGAGAACATCTGAAATGACATTTCTGTGTTCTTGAAAAACAATTCATTTACAGAGGCATTTATCATGTATCTCTTTGATACTCAAAGTCAATAGGGCCACAGTGATAAATATGCATATTGTACTTCATATATGGACTTTGAAATCATCCCCTTGGTTTGCCTGATGGCACAACTTTTTGCCCCTTATCACACATATGACTTTAGCCGAGTTACTTATATATGTTTTGCCTCGGTTTCTTCATCTGCAAAATGTGGATGGTCAGCCTGCTTTCTTCTCAGGATTGTTATAAAGTATAAATGAAGTCTTTTAAGGTGTTTGGAACTAACACACTAAACACACATTAATGGTTAGCTGTTATTCCTACTATTATAGAACACATAACCTGTTAGGACATTTAGTTATGTAATTTATTATACCACTGTGTGAATTATACTGTGTAGAAACATTTCCAGTGTTCCAAGGACAACTAAATGCTATTAGTTAATTCAATAGAAGTTTTAGGAAGAAGGTGACTTTTGAATAAAGAAATCCTCCAATTTACCTCCCAGCAACCATGATTGCAAGTGAAAAGGAGGGCTATTAGTGATCATGCTCAAACAATGGGTATAAACCAGAAATCACCAAGGGAAACCCAAATGTTTGATAATTCTACATTTATGTGGCTTGGGCACTTGTCCAGATGCAAAAGGAAGAAAGGTAAGATCAAGTATAGCTGGATGTACAATCTGAGGGTCCTGAAATGGATGGAATTTTTAAGGTATAGCAAATAATTTAGTATGACTGGTATACGAAGGTACATACATGGAGAACTAAATGAATAAAGGCTGAGAGTATACTTTCGCCTCAAAATGGCACTTTATCTTGCATCACAGGCAAAGAGGAATACCTGGATAATTTTAATTATGGGTGTGGCATGATCAAATTTGCATTTGGAAAGATAATTCTAGCTGCTTTGCACCCATGAGAACATGGAAAACCTAAGTAAGGGAAGTTTATTATAGTCTAGGTGAAAAATAATGAAGACCTCAATTAACCTGAGGGCTCTAAGAATGAAGAGAAGGGGTGGGATTCTGAGTCGTTTCAAAAATTGACTTGATAAATTGCATTGAGCAATTTGATATGTAGAGATTCAGGAAAGGGAGCAAATGAAAATGAATCAAGTTCTGGTATGAGTGAGTAGATGGATGGTGATTAACCAAGATGGGGCATCTAGAGTAAGAACATGTTGGGGGAAGAATGTAGTGAGGTATACCTGAAACTCAAGTTCTGTGTCTGAGATGTTGCTAGAGAAAACATCCAAGAGCTGCCCAGTATAGAACCATGTATTCTAATGAGTAAACACTTTGGTGTTTGTAATAATGGGAGATTTATGGCATTGCCTTTATGTTCTATTGAAACAAATTGGAATAAGAGACTAAGGGTATACTCTATACTACTTGCTCTCAAAAATCAAATTTTTGAATTATCGGGCAGTTGCTTTTATGATTTTATTTTTCTGGAAGACTAGATAGGAAATTTTTAACCCAAAACTTTTGGTGTTTCCTTTTATTTAGAGAATAAAGGAATATAGTTTTAAAGGTTTTGATTTACGTGTGGACTTATGTTATCATACTGGTTGTTTAACCAAAATTCTCTTAAACATGCAGCCAGGTATGGACTCCTTTTCTAGTAAATAACTTACTTTCCTTCCTTCAACAGAAAGCAATAACTGAGTATTTGCTAAATCCGATGGATTTTAATGAGTTGAAATAAATATTCAAACGAAAGAGAGAACAAACTGGGCAAAACAAAATGGGAGATTGCAAAGAATCCTGATTTTTCCCCTTTTTTCTATCCTAAGACTGTGCTAGATAATTGTGGAAGACAAGCAGGGGTAGAGTGATGGAACCACTGTTGTCCTCTGTGAATGCTGCTCCTATCATGTTCTAAGGGCACTGGGGTTGCCCAAGCGGGATAGGGCAGAAGACAAGAAATCCTGATCAAGATGGAACTTGCCCTCTGGACCTTGCAAAGTAGCTGGGTTGAGGAAGTTGTTTTCTTTCAAACCAAGTTTCTTGGCTCTCAGCTTTAGACAAAGTGTCACTGGATGTAATTGCTTTGGGATATGTGATATTATTTTTTCATTAAGGCAGATACTTGACATTTTAAAACCATATCTTAAAATTGAACTATTTCTTTCAAATATCTAATTCCCTTTCATTAGCTTTATTGATTTAAAAAAATTAAATATTTACCTAATTACCTTAAGCTAGGTACTGAATTAAAAATCAGTAAGTATAGCTTATTGGCAAAGAGAACAGGAATCATTTCTGGGTTTCTAAGGAATTCTGCCCCAGTGACTTTTTTTTTTTTTTTTTTGGTAAAAACTGATGGGCCCTGTCCATATGAGATGTTTGCTTCCTTCCTTTTTTTGCTGAGCCACTTGTTTCTGGTTCTGATAAATACAGATGCTAGCATGATCCCTTGAGAACAATTCTTCTTACAGTTGATAATATCAATAGGCAGGAGGCTCATGTCATCTTTTTCTATGATTCTTCCTGATAGACATTTTCTAGAGATAGAGACCAGAAATGATTACCAAGGGCTTGAAGATGCATATGTCTATTTTTAAAAATTGGCTGCGATATTTTGTTTCTGCTCTTGCACTCCTACTTAGCATTAGCAACCGATGTTCTCTTCCTTTGCTCTCCAGAAAACTATATCCTTCTTTCCAAGACAAAGTCTGGGTATAAAAAAGAGTATGTGCATTTGTCACATCAAAGTCCTATTAAAATGATGTGGGAAAGTCTAGGTTTGGCAGAACTGCAACTGGAAGGATGTAACTTACCAAGTCCAGACCAATGCTGGCCACTGACCCCAAATTACTTTCATTCTCTAATTTGGGCTGCTGATTTAAGGACACCCTTTTGTTCTAGGATATGTATGAGACAGCAGTTAATGGAATGGAATTCAGTAGGTCTGATGCCTAGAAAAACCTTCTTGAGGCCTGGAAAGCATAGACAAGATCGAGAAAGAAACATGCAGAACTTTTCTCTGTAGGGAAATTCTAGTTATCCTGCAGCTGTAGAAACAAACCAGTCTTCATATTAAGGGATTTTTTTTCCTAAGTATAGCAAAATTACATCAGCATCCATCCATTCATTCATTCCTTTCTTTTACAATATTTATGAAGAAAAGATGTTTGGAAGCTTTTCTTTTTCTTTCCTTTATTTCTTTTGAAAATGTTGAGGCTTTACTAAAGCAAACAGTTCTACCTTTAAATTCTTTTTCTTATGGGCCTTAATATACACTTTGAACCTGCACATATTAGCAAGTGATATTCCTGCATCTTCATCTTCTTTACGTAGTATTGCCTACTGTGTTAAAGTCATAAGCATTTAAGTATGGCAAATACAATTAGACCATGTCTGAAAACAGCACTTGGCAGTATATAAATAAGCAGAGGTCTCATTGCCTCAGTATTCAGATAGCATTCCCTCAAAGCGAAATATTTTATGGAAATCTTTCATGTGCATTATGTGGAGGGGGAGTCTGAAACTAATTCCTATTTTGATGTTACTCTTGTGTTAGTTATCCAGATCACTTATCTAGTATGTATAAATAATCTCCAATTATGTATGAAAAATCAGCAAATCAAGTGTACTCTATACAGGGATAGCCACAGTTACCACAGATATACTGACTCTACTAATGTATTCTTTAGATATAGGTTAGAATACATATATCCTCTGCAAACCAACTGCATGCACTTCCTGATGTTGCTGTAATCAACTACCACAAATTTAGTGGCTTAAAACAACATGGATTTCTTTTCCTACTGTCCATAGGCGGGGGTGGGGGGGTGGGGGGGGTGTCCAAAAAGGGTCTCACTGGGCTAAAAATCAAGGTGCTGGCAGAGCTGCGTTCTCTTCTGGAAGATCTACAGAATACTTTTTCTTGAATTGTCCAGCCTCCAGAAACCACCCACAGTCATTAACTCCTGAGCCCCTTCTATTTACAGAGCCAACAATGTCCTAACAGGTTTTCTCACATTGCCTGAGGCTACCATTGACCATTGACTTTTCTGCTTCCTTCTTCCACCTTTAAGGGCTCATAATTGATTACATTGGATCCACCTAGGTAATCTCCCCATTTTATGGTCAGCTAATTAGCAGCCTTGATTGCATCTGCATTTGCCACGTGACATAAAGTATTCAGTGTCAGGATATCAGGACACGGACATCTTTGTGGATCACTATACTGCCCACCACACAATTTTAAGATTTTTTTTTTTTTAACCACAGCTGCAGTGATGTTTTAGAGTGCCCACCCTAAGCATACCCTTCTCAAATTCATCGCCATTGTTCCCAACTAAATAGAGCTAGGGTGAGCTTTTAACTGAAGAAGGAGTTCATTTATATTTTGAAGCAGTGATTTATGACCTCTAATAACTAGTAAAAGAAGATAAGCTGGTTAGGTAAATCATCCATTTTGGAGATTTAAACTTAGAGATAAAAAGGGAAGATACACGAGGCCATGAATGCAAGAGCTATAAGGTTGTGCAAATTTGAAAGCTAGATGGCAGTAGCAGTTTTTAGTATGTTTAATTAAGCTAAGGAAGCTGGCTGAGGAAGGCAGTTGTGGTGTAGAATAGATGTACCAAAAATAAATAAATAAATAAATAAATAGCCAAAGAAGATCTGAGGTGACCCTAAGAGATAACAGGAGGCTACTTTAGTTCCTTTTTTGCTTATGTTGAGGAGTAGTGGGTAAGTATTTTGTAAAAGTTATCTCAATTGGTCTGCCTCTGCCTGCCACTCTGTCTGCCTGTGCTCACTCTCTTTCCCTCTCTCTCTGACAAATAAATAAATTAAAACAAAAAAAGTTATCTCAATTGGTATTTGATGTTTTTCTCATCATTACCTTGGGGTTTGGGGGGAGGAAGATCAGAGGTAATAGTGCTATTCTCATCACACCCTATCAAGGGTACATACTATCAGTCTGATGATGCTGACCTTAATTAGTAGTGTTGGTTTTCTCTAATGTAAAGATAGAGTGGGGAGTTACCTCCCACCTTCTTGAGGGTGGAGTATTCACATAAATTATTTGGAATTCTTCATATAATATTTGTCTATTGTCCTTTATTAGATCATTTATTTATACCACTATGGACCCATAGATATTTTATACTTTGGGTTAGAATTCCATTTTTCTTTTTAAAGTTGTCATCTTTTTTATTAACTGTACTTTTTAAACTCTGTTTTCATTCTACAGTCTTTGTACAATGTTATGCCCATTGCTTTAACGGCCATTTATACTCAAAAAGATTAAAAATATCTCCTGACATCTCCAGACTACTGAAAGCTTTCTCATGGTTGTCATAATGGTGTCTCCAGTAGGCCTTGGCTAGGCCTATTGTGTTCAGTCCCTAGTAGGCTTCTCTGTAACAGAAGATACAGTGCTGATGAAAGCCCACAGACTGGTCCTCAGTAAATAATTGCAATGTATATATATATGCACTGAGTCTATTGATAATTGTTTGAGGTCAATGTTGATAAGCTGGTACCAGAACAAAATTAGAAAGCGTGCACAGAACTGAGTAGTTAGGTCTGGGTCTATCACGATCAGTGATGAAGAAGTTTGTTAAATACTTAATACATTCTACACTCTATATCCTGGCAGGATGCACCTAAAGCAGCTAAAATACATTACCATCCAGAAGAACGTATAACTTGAGAGGAAGCTAGAAGACCCAAAGAGCTTTCCAGTGTTCATTATCCTAATAACCTCTAATATGACTTGCTGGAAATACAGCTTTACAGCAATGAGGAAAGTGAAACTTATACAAGACTTACAGCAGAGCACTCATTTTCGTCACACCTCAAAGCCAGTCATTTTTGGAGAATTTCAACACCTCAACATCAACCTGTCCATGATGAAACATACGTATTTCCTTCCTACGGAATCAGATGTTTTCCCACTCTTCCTTATCTCTGTGAGTGGCACCATGATGACAAGACAATGACAAACATGTATCCAAGTAATTTTATTATTTATAGAAGTGTTATCCTTATTGCTGCATTATTCCTTTTCCTTTAGTTGGGCACTGAGTCCTATAAATTTCCTTCTATAGGTTTTCTCAATTCACCATTTTGGATTCATTTTCATCACCAGTATCCTATTTAAAACTCTCATTTTCTGTCTGAAATGTACTTTGAAAATATTCTATCACATCCTCATCTAATCTTTAAAAAAATTTTTTTTGATATAGAATGTTACCTTAGTTTCAGGTATACACTGTAGTAATTTGACAAGTTTAAATATTATGCTAGGCTTACCACAAACGTAGCTCCAATCTGTCACCATACAACACTATTACAATACCATTGACTATATTCCATATACTGTGTCTTTTGTTCCTATAACTTATTCATGGCATAACTGGAAGTCTGTATCTCCCACTCCCCTTCACTTATTTTGCCCATCTACCCTCTTCCTTCCCTTCTGGCAACCATTAGTTCTCCGTATATATAGGTCTGATTCTGCTTTTGTTTACTTGTCTGTTTTTTTTTCCCTTTTTATTCCACATATAAGTGAAATCATATGGTATATTTCTTTTTCAGTGTGACTTCTTTCACTTAGCATAGTACCCTCTAGATCCATCCATGTTGTCACAAATGCATGATCTCCTCCTTTTTTTTCATGGCTGTGTAACATTCCATTGTGCATATATACCACTTCTTTATCCATTTGTCATTGACTCATTGATGGACACTTAGGTTGCTTCCATCATTTGTCTACTGTAACTAATGCTGTAATAAACATTGGGGTATGTATACATTTTCAAATTACTGTTTTTGTTTTCTTTGGGTAAATACCCAGTAGTGGAATTATTGAATCAGATGGCATTTCTGTTTTAATTTTTTTAAACCTTTTAAAAATTTATTTAGAAAGAAACCGAGAGAGTGTGAAAGCAGGGGAGGGTCAGTGGGAGAGGCAGAGAATCTCCAGCAGACTCTATGATGAGCACAGAGCCTGATGTAGGGCTCAGGGTCACAACCCTGAGATCATGACCTGAATAGACACCAAGAGATGGATGCTCAACTGACTGAACCACCCAGGCACCCCTTAAATCTTTGAAGAATCTCAACTGTTTTTCACAGGAGTTGTACAAATTTATATTCCCACCAATAGTAACCAAGGGTTCCTTTTACTCCACATTTCATCAATGCTTGTTATTTCTTATCTTTCTGATTTTAGCCATTCTGTCAGGTGAAAGGTGATATCTTATTGTGGTTTTGATTTGCATTTTCTTGATAATTAGCAATGTTGAGTATCTTTTCATGTGTCTGTTCTATTTAGGTCTTCTGTCCACTTTTTAATTGGCATTCGTGTGGTTGTGTGTCAAGTTGTATAAGTTCTTTAAATATTATTGATATTGACCCCTTTTGGATATGTCATTTGTAAATATATTCTCCCATTCACCAGGTTGGCTTTTTGTTTTGTTGATTGTTTCCTTTGCTTTGCAAAAGGTTTTTTTTTGATGTGGTCCCAATAGTTTATTTTTGCCTTTGTTTCCCTTGCCTCAGGAGACCTATTGAGGAAAATGTTGCTATGGACAATGTCAGAGAAATTCCTGCCTGTGTTCTCTTCTAGGATTTTTATGGTTTCAGAACTTAACACTTAGGTCTTTAACCTATTTTGAGTTTGTTTTGTGTATGGTGTAAGAAAGTGGTCCAGTTCCAAGCTTTCACATATAGCTGTCCACTTTTCTCAGCATCATTTACTAAGAAGATGGTCTTTTCCGCATTGTGTATTCTTGCCTCCTTTGTCATAGATTAATTGACCTAAGTGTGGATTTATTTCTGGACTCTCTGTTTTGTTCTGTTGATCTGTTTTGGTTCCAGTAATATACTGTTTTGATGATTACAGCTTTGGAGTACAAATCTGGAATTGTGATACATCCAGCTTTGTTCTTGCTCAAGATTGCTTTGACTATTCAAGATCTTTTGTGGTTACATAGAAATTGTAGTATTCATTCCAGTTTTGTGAAAAGTGCTATTGTTATTTTGATAGGGATTGTACCCACATCCATTCTTGACCAGCCCCAATCTAGTCTTCACACCTGGGTCAGAAATCTTATTAAAAGCCTACATATGAATGCTTTATTTTCTGTTTTCAACCATAAATGAAATTCTCTTGGGATTAAGATAAAAATACTCTATCTTAGTTTATAAATCCTTTGTCTGTTGTTCCTGTGTTGCTCTCAAACTCCTTTAATATCACAACCTATCTTACCCTGTCTGTTAGAACCATATCTGCCTGCTTCACCCTCTGGGATAGGCTGTGCCCTTCTGTCCATCATGGTTATGCTAGTGCCTTTGCATGAAGTCTGCTCTCTCTCCCTCCCTAGGAAATCCCTGTTATCATGCTTAAGATCTCAGTGTAGTCATCACTTGCTAGAAAGCCTTTCCTTATCTTTCGGATGACATAAACTCACTCTAATTTGCTGTGATCCTATAACATCTTAAACACAAGCTCCTTATGTTCCTCCTTTGTAGCACTGATCACAAAGGCAATGCTACATCTATTTGGGTATTTGATTTGTGGAATGAATTTTTCTTCCACTAGACTGTAAATTTTGAGAGCAGGTTTGATATATTTTCACCTCTATACTTCTACTACTTAAAATAATATCTGGTACATAAAGTTTTTTAAACATTTCTTTAATCCAGAAATAAGTTAATTTCTTAATGTCCCAAATTAAGAAACAAAAGCTTAGAGGCATAAAATGCAAGATAATCAATTTTTAAGGTAGAGACTAGAACAGTTCTAAATTTTACTCAATTATTCTCCCATCTTCTGTTCCTTTGTGATTGAAATTTAAAAACAAAGGAAGGCCAAACAAAATAAAATTCAGGTATAAGACATGAAATGTATTTATAAGCCATTTCTAATGAATATGGTATAAGTTTTCTCAGAGCTACAGCATGATTGATTTATATATTTATTTTACTCCAATACATAGAATTAGCTTATATATAGTCTTTCATTAATAGCAGACTCATTTTTTATGAATGTCCTTTTAAAATTTGCCTACATATTTTGTTTTTAATAATATAAACACTCATGAAATCACCACTATTAAACACAAAAACTAAAATCTTACAGATCTTCCCTACCTCTATTACTCATCTGTCACCTCACTGACATTTGATGGCAACAATTCCTTCACTTCTCTAAAATTACATCCAGTTATGTGTGTTCACTTCATCCCAAAATGAAGAGATCCTATGGGTTCATATACTTTCTGACATTTGTTGTCAGACTCTTAATTTTTTTTAATATAATAGGTATAAAATGATAACTCAGTGTGGTCTTCATTTGCATTTTATCAACCCAAAAATGGGTTTGAATCATTAGATTTTTACTTTCTATTAATTCCTTTTATTCCAAGTTGAATTGGCCACAGTTCATTCTTCTCCTTAGTTATTTTACTAAAAATCATGAAGAATGATAATCTTACAAATCACTTTATTGTGATAAGCTATTTTTACTTTAATGGACTATCATTTAAAGCGTATATAATTTTAGAAAGTAGGAAATAGCCATTGCTAGTGATTTTCATATTTTTGTTTCTTTCTTTCTTTTTTTTTTTTTTTTAAGGATTGGTACAGGAATGAGTTTAACAATTTGGTCCACTAGCAAGCAGGTGGAATTCTCCTAGAATAATAATCATGACCCTTAGAGGAGGAAATACCTTACTCTAAAGTGAGAGGAATGATTCCCTATCACAACAAATAGGAATGAAAGTTAGTGTGTATGTGTGTGTTTTTATCTGTGTCTGTTTTTATGTTTACATATGAGTGACAAAATCAATATTAAGGCAACACCCATATGTCACTTGGTCTATGCTCTGATTAACTGACACTTAGGGGCAACATATCTGTATGCTTAGTCTAAACAGGAATTTGCAAAAGATGATCTACATCTCCCTTTTGGAAAATCTTCTTTCATGAATTATTACTAAAAACTTACATCAAAATAAGCAATCTCAACTACAGTTTTACTCATTTATCTATAATTATTTTTAGCAGATAAATGTCATTGTCAATCACTTGTGGGAAATTATTCTGGAGTTCAAACTAATGTGCTCATACCATTGAGTAAAACTGATGCTCAGAAAGAGTAGTCATGTTTATGCTGAGACCTGAAACATTAACCTATAGGTGAATATGTAGTCTGGTATCAGAATACCTCCTCTAAACTATTTAAATCTATACATTAGCTAAAGAAGGGGAAATTGTGTGTATGTGTGTGTGTGCGTGAGCTTGCCTGCATACAAAAAAATACCTTAAGTTTACTCTAAAATCCGGATTAGCATTTACTATAAAAACCTTTTCCAGAAAGTTAGGAAATTTCAAAAGTGTCACTGGAAACCTCTAATTCCCCAGAATACAAATACTTTATAGGAGAGGACATTGGTCAGTGTGAATTCTGGTAATCATGCATGTTGGATCAAATGTCTGCATTCCCAGCCAGTTACTAAAGTCAACTTTGATCGACAGTCCCAGGGCTGTTTAATTTTTTACCATGCCAATCATCAAGGCTCTTCTCTTTCCTCTCATTTATTTACATTAATAATGGAACCTTTAGCTGCTATGCTCAAAGTGAAATATTCTTCTCAGAGACCATTTATGGAGCCAAACTCTTTTTTAGTGTCAAGTAGAGCTCAAGTCATTGACTCATTGTTTTCGTTTTCCCAGATAATATCAAACATGTGTCCCAGATCATATATAGTGAACCAGTTCAGAAAACATTCTGACTGCATTTGGTGTACAAAGTTTGATACCAGCTGCCAGAAGCTACACATTTTGATGTTGGCCAGATGTTAGGTATTTGTGCATAAAAATGATGGGGAAAAATATGCCTATTCATAGCCTGAGTTTTCTGCCAGCAACTATTCTGGAGGAGATTTTGATGTCGTATATATAGTATAATAGAATCAAATTATTAAGTGGGAAGAGTAGTTTATCCCACAGAATAGGCTCTTTGGAAGAATTATGGTAAGACTGACAAAAAAGCAATATAATTTCCAATTATCTGTGATTGATCTTGCCTCACATCTCTAAGTCCCCTCTTGCCATTCTTCATTTAGATCTATGTACTCTACTGTCAAACCTTGAGATGATATGGGGTCATTTTATCATTTTCATTAGGATGTTATAGGAAATATAGATACATAAACAAAGGTGAAAAATTGTTAGACTAGTAAATTGGGGAAAGTTTAGATGTTGAATTTTAATCATTTAAACGAAAGTATAAAATATCTGAATATTTGTCCCAAGTTAATTCAGTTAGGTTATTCAGACAAGGTTCCTTTATATGATGGAGTTCCCATTTGCATTTGAAACCTGAGGCAAAATTAATTTTCCTTTCAGATGGTATATAATAAAATCCTACTAGTATTGTCTTTCTTTAAATCCCTTTAGATAAGTGATCCTGGGAGCATTTCAAGCTTCTTAAAATACCTGATGGAATGAATGAAACCAAACTCTGAAGAACTAAAGATAGTCAGTTAGCACATATGTCAGTATTAAATAGCCTCAAGAAATTAAAGATCAAATGTTGAGTTTGACAGATATGAATTTCTGAGAAATATGGGGAAAACCTGGAAAGATTCCTAACTGCTTAGCGTCAGAGTTAAAAAATTAAACTCCTAAAAAAACTACATTAATCATTTCTCTCTCTCTCTCTCTCTCTATATATATATATAATGTAGCAAAAGATATGGAAAATGCTGTAGGCAATCTTTTTTTGCTTTTGACTAGGGAGAGTAATATGCCAACTGGGTTAGAATTAAACGGTTAATATATTCAAAAAATTTATATGTAGCTACATAAAATTTTGACAACTCTTAAATCAGGAAGTATAGAATATATACATATGCAGAGAGTGTTTGAAATTTTAGTGCACTTTGATACGGGGAATTAATTTTATATTTCATGATCAATAAAGTGAGCAATCTTAAGAATGCCCTTGCATTCTAGATAATCAAATAGCATTGTCAAGCAAAAGAGGCCTGCTAGGTGATCTAGTTTAGATGGTAGAAGCTAAACATGAAAATAATCGATTACTTAAACCTCAGTTCATATATCAACCCAAAGGGAGGAAAAATGTTCAGTGAATGTAATTTTTGAATAGATATTCAGGTGGTTTTTCTGAGTTTAGATCAGGTAAGGGTTGTGAGTCTTATTGATTCTAGAGAAAGTGATTCTTTTCTAAAATACGCTACATGACCATGCAACCATGCTATAAGATTATTGTTTTGATGCCCAGCAATTCACTCATAAAAGATGCTGTCTTATGCTGGTCAATCAGAGAAACGTGAAATAAGAATATGTTTAATAAAGACTTTCACTATATGATTGTAGGAGAGGGTTTCGAGATCTACCATTTTGGTGGCTCTTACTAGGACCATGACCATTAGGTAGCTGACCATTAGGTCAGCTGTCCAATACAACCTATTCATTCTCATTCTGAGTGCTGAGAAGAAATTTTTTTTTGTAGCGAGTACAACAAAATGGATCAATAGCTGTGGTAGCAACAGATATGGTAGATATAAATCATGTGAAAGAAATGAAAGATTCATCACAAAAATCAGATACATAATTGAGAATGGTAAGTCATAGCAGGTAACATGAGAATTCAGTTATCCTTATACAGGTACAGGAAGATCTCCTACACAAACTGAGCTATAAATACCAAGAACCCCAATCATCTGTAAAATCCTTACGTTCCTAGGAAATAGCCTAGAGCCTGGCACACTGCATGTCCACTGGGACCATTTTTAAATGAGAAAGAAGGGATATATTTTTTAAAAAATCTGTTTTTGTAAGAAAAACATTTTGTATGATTGCTCTTAGCACCATAAACAGAAAGAAAATGTAAAATATTTATACCTAAGAGAAACTTTCCATCCTATTTATTTAATACCACTCTATAGTCTCAAAATATGTGAACTCTTCCCCTCTGAAATCTCCACCATTAGTTTAAAACTGCTGGGTGAGGTTAGGTGCTTTGAAAATGTTTTTGATTAGCATGAAGATAAAAATATGCTTTTATGACTGAAACTATGTGGCAAATGAATATGTATCATCTACCAACATTATATTTTAGTCATCTCACCATAGAAGTATCTCACCATAGAAGTATCTGGGAATTGAATAAAACAGAGGTCTTTGTTGTGTGATCCTCTTGTTCAGTTCAATTAAATATAATTTCCACTTTGTGGTCGTAAGTAAACTGCAGGGTAGGATCAATGGTGAATCCTTAAAAGAGTGCATTCCAGGAGTATTCAATGTCAGAGCACTTTGATGCTAAAATAGAATTTTGAGATGAATTTAAATGAAGATGTGTACTGTAATAATCATTACTGAGAATCTTACCTATAAAATGTTCTTACATAACAAAACAAATGAGTATGCTGGAGACTTTCAATTGTTACCTTTCTGTGCTGCCTTGAAGCAAGATTTTTATCTTGGCAACACCATAATTTGAAGTATATGGTTGGATGATTTAACCTAAGTTGCATAGTAAAATCTCTAAATTTTAGAAAGCTGAAATCAGAACAAGGATTTCGATTCATAAGGAATTATTTCCTTTAGGTGAGCTTACTTCAATTAATTGTAATGCTACTTACTATATTCACTTTAGGAGGAACTCAGAAAATATTGGGCTTTACAGTTACATGTAATCAAGGAAAAGAAAAACTACAGAAGTCAACAAAAATTGTCTCGGGACATTTCTAAGAATAGGATTAAAGGACATATTTTCTACTGGCCCAAAGAATATGCACCTTCAAAAAGTAAATGAAAGGTGCAAATTTAAATTCTAAGTGAAACATCTGTACAAAGTTTCTCTTTAAGATACTTGGGAAGAGCCATCTGGCTTTTGATGTAAGGAGGAGGAGTGTAAGTAATCATTCCTATGTATGCTTTTGGAGAGGCAAGAGAAGCATATCAGCAGATAAGAGAGAATTGCTAATTAAATTATATAATTCTTTTTCTTCTATTTTCTTCTCTCAGGCCTCCAAAAGATTGGTAAAATAATAGTACTATGATAGAACTGATAAAACTTGGTAATTTATTGGTGGTAAGGATCAAGAAAGAGGTATTGAAGGATAGCTGAGCTCTTCCTGATTCAGGTGACAGGTATAGGTGTGGGAGGGAGGTGAATGAAGGTATCACTTATAAAAATAAAAGTTGAGGAAAGAATTTGAATTTGTAATTAATGAGGTAGCTATTTGAGGATATGGTGCTAGGGCTCAAAACAAAACAAAACAAAAAAACAAAGAAACAAAAGTTTAATTTATAAGAGAATCATCCACAAAGCAAAAATAAGCAAAGCTATGAATTTTGGATAAGTTTTCTTCCTTAGGAGGAAGAAAAAATAGGCTATAAGTTATGTGTCCGAGAACACCTACATTTAGGATGTTGAAAGGTAAAGAGAAAGCAGAGATATTGTAAGTAGACAAGGCAGTGGGTATTGAGGAAAAACCAGAAGAAGCAATGGAAGATTCAACTTAAAGGAAATATTCAAGAAATGGAATTAGGTGATTAATAAAAGACTGAGGGGATGGATCAGAAGGAGAGAGGGACTGGAAAAGAAGAAAGGGAGGATCAGTCATGGAGCAAAGTGCTGGGGAAGCATGAAGAGAATATGCCAAAGTGTGAGACTAGCCCACTCTTTACTCTGCTGATGGGCTGTAGCAGAAGCACAGTACTAGGCTAGAAGAAAATATGAGGTAGAAAGGGATATTGAAGGCATTCTGTTTTTCCTTTTGATGAGGACTGAAAAAAGAAAAGGTTTGGAAATATGATAGAGTATGAGCAGGAGTAAGTGAGGGATGATGGGGAACTTCCATGTGAAGGTGAAGGGCATATGGATGTCCTGGGAATTTGCTTAGGTTCCTAAATTTCTTGAGCAACATTGGACAGGCTGGGAGCAGGTCCAGTAAACATGAGACCAGTGTGATAGGAGAATAGAGGCCTAAGAAAATCAAAATCTCAGTTAAATAGTCATAAAATTGCTATGAGAGATGAAGGTAGAGGAAAAGAGGTCAGCAGAGGGGGATAATCAACCCCTGCCAAGGCGAGTGGTCTCGGAGCGCTGGAGTGGTCCTGTGTTCAAGGCCTGCCTTCTTTCCGTCTTCATTAAGCATTAGCTGTTGGACCTGCAACAACACACTAAACAGGGTGTTGAATGCTCTTCTTCTCCCACCTAGTGAGGGGAAGTGTTGATCCCTCCAAAGAGTCACTTTAATCTCATTTTTTTTTCTTATGTGGATCTAATTAAATTTAAAAAAAATATGAGAAATGGGGTCAAAAAAATTTCCCCCAGTTGATAGGAAGAAAAAAAAGTGAAATGATGCAATCACTATTTTTCTCAGGGTAGAGGTCTAACCTCCTGCTAAAGATAGTCACATACTTTCAAGCTGATAGAACTTTCTAATTTTTAGAAGTAATTTCATTCATACATCTAGACTCGAACTTTTCTTAAAATGCCTGAGGGGAAAAACTACAATTTTTTGTTGTTTTTCCCCTGACAGACTATTTCATTTTTATTGGCTTCATGATTTGGGAAATATTTGATAACAAGGAAGAACTCAAAGGGGTGAACTTTATTACACTCATTTATTTTGGTCCAGGGTCAAAAAGAGTTGAAACATTTATCTCCGTAGTGAATCCTCTACACACACTCCTACTATGGACACTGACTCATGGTCACATGTAAAAAGTTTCACACTTCTGAAGAAAAAAAATTTGCTTAATAGCATGTCTATTATACCATTGGGCCACAGTTTGTTTTTTGTTTTTTTAATTAGTAGAAACACTAGTAAGACACTGATGTAGTAGAAGGTAGCTAGAAATTTTAAAGCCCTCTGAAAATAATATTAAAATAAATTTAAAAATCAGCCTTAAGAATCACTTGTAGCACAAAGGAGAGTTTTAGAAATAGAAGAATCAAAAATTTTAAATTTATAGATTAGGAAACAAAGACCAGTGAAAATAAATCATTTATTGATTACTGAAAAAAATTATAACTAGAATCCACATCTTTCCAGAGTAAGGCTCTTTCTCTAAGCTCCCACCAAAACTGATGATAATTATAAATTATTAATAATAAAGAATAGTGTCAAACTAATTACAAACCTTTGTGAACAAAACCAAAATCCACAGTTATAATAATCTTTATGTAAATTGGAGCTATTATCCAGGATTATTTTTGTTATTTCTGTTCTCATCAACTGTATCCTTCTTGGAGCATACCAAAAGTCCATCAGTTTGACTGATTTTATTCTCATCTTTGCATGGGTAGCTGAATTTAATTTTGTATTTTCTGTAACTATTATATCAAAGCTAGGTAAATCCTTCCTTCAGAGCCTTTTAAAAAACAATATGCCAAATTTTGAAAGCCTTTTCATTTGCTATAATCTCTTTTTTCTTGTTTTTCTATAAGAGGAACAGAATAAACCCTTAGTAAACTGCTACAGTGTTCCAGACCCAGTGCTCAGCCCTTTGCTTATGCTTATTATTTTTAACTCTTAAAGGGGTCTCTGGTATTCTTTTATTCCATTTTCCAGTCAGGAAGACAGAACAGTCAGATTATTAAACTTACTCCAAATAATATAGATAGTAAAGTGGCACAGAGTTTTTCACCAGGTCGTTTTTATTCCAAAGCCCATTCTTTTTCTTTTTTTCTTTTTATAGACTAACTCTTCCCACATGGCCCATAATCTCCTTAATTCACTGTTAATTGTGTAATATTTCCTAGCCCCAATTTCTTTCAACTATTAATATTCTCTTCAACTCCCCAAATATGCTTCCTTTATCAACACATGATCAGTGTGATATATTATTTGGCACTTCTATTCCCTGAGGAATATTTTGTTCCCTTTCCCAGTGGCATATATATCCCTTGATTTCTGAAATTATATTGCTTTTTGTTTCTTGAAATAACATCTTACAGAGCACTATTATTTTATACTAGTTTTAACAATAAAATATCACCTTAGATAATGTATGGGGATTATAGCAGAAACCCAGAGAACTTGTCTTCATCATTGCATGACAAACCTATGAGTGGGCCAAGATTTTACTGCAGTGAACCAGTGGCTCCTCCATCAGTAAAATAAGTTGACTTTTCTTTTATGGAAATTTTGTATTTATGAAATATTTAGCATATACTTAAGGGCATTCTTGTTGACAGAACATCATCAAATATTTGTTAAAATGGAGAGACCTATTTAACAGATGAATTAACCAATTAAGGAAATTACATGTATATTTGGGGTCAAAATAAATTACAACCAACTCAAATGCAAAGGCTTTTGATTCTTTTTTAACTGTTGTTTAGTCAAAAATCTAACAATAGATTAATAAAGATACACATGTAAACCTGACGTGACAGTTTCAGGCCAACTACATGTTATCAAAGACATTATATACAAATAGTAGAAATCAAAGATGTGATATTTCTACGTACTGGTTTGACATCTTTTCCCAATGAGACAATAAAAGGAAGCTGTCAGTTAATTTTTTTTAGGATGTTAATTTAAGAATAGATACTATTGGATTGATTTAAGAGGTCTAGAATCATAATTTTTTTTTCTTGGCATTGAGCTCCTTCTTTCTGTCTCCCTCTCTCTCTCTCTCTCTCTCTCTCCTTTCTCAGATTTCATCCTTTTCCAATCCATATCAGGGATTTGACACTCTGTCTTGAGACAAATAGAATCCTCATGCTGAAAGTACTATTTTATAACGACCAAATACAGAATAGCAGATCTGGGATAGATTGACAATCATAATAACAACTATTATCCTCTAAAACTGTTTTCTGCTACTTAAAGGGGCAGTATCCATTATAGAAAGAATATTCTTTAAAGTATGACTCCACTGGAAAAAATGTTTTGCTATTGTGATTGTTGCAAATATAAGCATATTGCCTTTGGCTCTTTGAAATGAAAGCAGCTTCATTTCACTTAAGAAGGTTATAGGAGCACATTTAAATTGGTAACATTTGAATCCACGTGTAGTTAAATCTTTCAGGGAAAAAGAAAAGTTGTTCATCTCCATTTCCACTACATTAATCTTAAACCTGGATTTTCTATCCTTTATTCCAAATACAAAGCCCTATTTGTGCCTCTGTACTTTATATATAGTATTCAGATTTGCAGAATAATAACTTTCAAACTTCATCGTGGTCATATTTCCCTTGTTCACAAATTTCCACTCATATCTAATAGATTAGCAGATAAAACATAAATCTATTAGCTTGGCACTCAATGGATTAACATGCACTGATTTGGCAAAAGTAATTTCCTTATTTCTTTCCTTTCAGACATGGAAGTCTGAACAACAACAACAACAAAACTGTGAGAAAATGAAACGTGAACAATTCCCCCTTAATTTTTGCGTTCAGCATCTAGGCTGATAATTCTCAAGTTTACATTTATAGGCCAGATCTCTCCACTTTATTCTGGACCTAAATATTTAACTGCCTAATTGGCACCTGCACTTGGCTATATAATAGGCATCTCAAAATGAACTTTTCTAAAACTGAACTCCTGATCTCCCCCCACACCAACCCTATCACTGGTTTTCTTCATCTCAGTCACTGACAACTCCATTCTACCTGTTGAGGCAAGTGATGTCACCTTTGCCTTTTTTCCTTTCTCACACCAGTTGCAACAATAAATCCTATTGGCTCTACTTCAAAATAAATCCAGAAGTCAACTGCTGCTCACCATCTTCAATTGGCAGCCCACATTGGTCAAAGCCACATCATCTCTCCCCTGGATGAACATATTAACTTTTGTGCTGGTCTTCGTCTTTTTTTTCCCTGAAACCTACTCTCAATTCTACAGCCGGTCTTTGCTATTACCTGCAAGACCGTATGTGGTCTGTACCTCCTGTTAGTTCTCTGACCTCATCTTTATGACTTCCTTCTTGTTCTCACAGCTCCAGTCTCATGGATTTTCTTTCTGTTCCTCTAATACACAAGGCACACTACCGCCTCAGGGCCTCAAATGATCTGCTTTCACTATTCTGTTGTCATATTTCCTAAATTCCGTTTCAATGATTTTTTTTAAGTTTTGTTATTTTAAAGCTTCTAAATATTTGAATCAGCATTAAATATTTTTTCATTTTCTGTGTATTGCTCTAGGTGATAAAAGCTATTCATTTTCCTCCAAGCTTTCCTTTAGATAAATCTCATAAATTTTTAGTGTTTTATATTCATTATCTTTTTTGAAATTTTCTATGATGTTTTATATTAACCTCATAAACCAAGAGTTTTCTTAAAAATATAGTATTAAAATTTATAGTTAGTATAAATTTTGTTTTCTGTTTATACTATTTTCATTTTTATTGACCTATGGTCACAGTATAGTTTCTGTATTTCTTTTTTCTTGATAGATATTGAAACTTTACCTTTGGTCAAATATATATTCAACTTTTATTAGTATTCTCTAAGAAGAAATTATAACATCAAATTTTGGAGTACAAGTTTTCTATATGTATCAAACTTTATAAGATATATATGTATATATATATACACATATAGAAATATAAAAATACATCAATCTCTACATATTTATGTGCATATATAAATCAATTAGTACTACATTATTCTTATCTGTTATTTTCCCTTTGATTTTCTAAAATAAAGAATTAAAATAAAATCTGGGATTCTTTTTCTCCTTTCATAGTCTAAAGATTTATTATGTGATACTATTTTGGTCAATTTTATCTGTTTTTATTTTTTTCTGATACAGCTCCAGAATTCCATACATTCACTTACTTGAGTATTTTTGCCTATTTTTCCCATTCCAAAGAATGCTTTTTGTATAGATCTTGGGTATATTTTTATATATAATTTTTCATTATAGGCTAATATGAAATTATTTCTCTGGATGATTTTAGATCATGTAAACTTATTTGCTTTTTGGGGCACCTGGGTGGCTCAGTCATTAAGCATCCACCTTTGGCTCAGGTCATGAGCCCAGGGTCCTGAGATCAAGCCCTACAACTGGCTCCCTGCCCGGTGGACAGCTGCCTCTCCCTTTCCCCCTCCCCCTGCTTGTGTTCCCTCTCCAACTCTCTCTCTCTCTCTCTGTCAAATAAATAAATAAAATCTTAAAAAAAAAAACTTACTTGTTTTTCCAAGTATGTTTTCATATTTTTAATGTAATGTTACATTTATTTTTAAAATTTTATGTTTTAAGCTGTATGTTAATTTTTTTAATATGTAGATTTTCCTGATATTTAGGAAGGGTTGCTTTTTATTAGAGTGGCCATCTTTAATTTGAAACCTTAGTCTTTTATTACATATCATGAAAAAAATATATTACTATATTTTCTCTACTACTTTCCCTCCTCCCTCTTATCTACATCTGATTTTACTCAATAGTACTACTTTTATTATTTAGCTTCTCATCCCCAATGATACCTTCAATGATATCACTTAATTTTTAGCTATATTGGATGAGGAATTGAACTTACTCTACTTGCCATCTTTTTTTACATTTTCTTTTAATCGTTTTTCCATTGTGAGGCCAATCACTTTAACTTTTTTTCCTCACCTTAGACCTTATATAGATCTTAGATTTTATTCCACAGTTTCATATATTTAATGCTCATAACCTCATCTTTTACATAATCTCTTGAGATTTTCCACAGTTCATTGAAGTTCTTCTTATGATTTGCTTAAGAAGTACTCTTGGGAAAAATATATTTTCAAGCTTTATGTATGTATGTTCAAGCTTCCTAGTTGAAGAGTGTGTTTTCCCTACATAAAATCCATAGCCTCACTTTCTTCTCTTGAGTGCCTTGTAACCTTGCTCCTGTATCTCCCAGGATACAAGGTTTTTTGTTTGTTTGTTTGTTTGTTTTTTTTAAGATTTTATTTATTTATTTGACAGACAGAGATCACAAGTAGTAGGCAGAGAGGCAGGCAGAGAGAGAGAGAGAGAGGAGGAAGCAGGCTCCCCGCTGAGCAGAGAGCCCAATGCGGGGCTCGATCTCAGGACCTGGGATCACGACCTGAGCCAGAGGCAGAGGCTTTAACCCACTGAGCCACCGAGGCCCCCAGGATACAAGTTTTAAAGAAGTTTGAGGGTAGCCTAATTCTATTTTTCTTCATAAAAGACTTGATCTTTTGGCTCTGCTTCCCAAATAATTATTTTCTTACCTTTAACCTTTAGGATATACATTGATATTGAAAATTCTATGTCAATTTTCCTCACTCCACATAGTATCCTTTTGGTACGTAAATTTAAGATAGTTTTGATTTCAGAGAAGTTTTGTTGACTTAGAACTTCAAATATTCTATCTCTATTTTGGGGCGGGGGAGTGGGTGGAATGAAAACCTAAGCAACTAGACTTCTCCTTGTTAAATCCTCTAATTCTTATTTCCTATTTAAGAGTTTAACACTTTATTTCAAATTAATTTTGATTAATTTTGTCAATTATATCCACCATTACCTTTACCAAGTTTTCCATAGTCTCAATTATTTCTTAGGCTTTTTCCATTTTCTGTTTTTCTTCTATGCTTTGAGGATTTCTACCAACTCTTCTGCTGTCTTTTCTGAGTTCCCATTTTGTTTTGTGGTTATAATAATCAAAATCCTGGTAAGAAACAGATGATCTACTCAAATGAGACAACACGAATAAGGCAAGTTTAATAAAAGGATTATTGCAGCAAGTGCATAAACATGGTGAAGTACCTAGAGCTGGCAACAGTGGAAAACACATTATCTTTTGGAGGCCTCAAGGGAAGAAAACAATTACTGGAAGCCAAAGGAAATGGCAGTTGCTGTAAGAGATGGTTACTTATCAGGAGCTATAACTTGTAATAGAGGAAACGGCACACCAGTATCCTGGTGGGAAGAAAGCTGGGGAACAGATGTCCTGACCTAAATCTTTTACCCCTAGATCTGCTGTCAGTCACTCCCATCAACCCAATTGACCAAAGTCAATCTGGAGGAGTTAAAGAGAATGCCTGAGGAGGTTCACAATGACCAGCCTCCATAAATTCCTAGCAAATCAGAGAAGAAGGAAACATGTATTAGGAACAAATAGTAAATATCTAACATAGGGCCATTCTTAAATTTTAGGTAAAAATTTTCTGCTCTATTTCTTCTTCTCCTAGTATTTTATTGTACTACATTAATTCCTGCATTAATTCCTTTTTGTTAATTATCATAGTGAATGAGTTTGTGTAGAGGATGGAGATAGAGGATGGAGATAGGGCTGTGTTTCAGGTTGAACCATAGGAAATTGCTATCTTTACAGGTTTAAATTGATGGACATAATTAATATGATACAATGTACAGAGGCTAATTAGTTTTCACAATCTTTTCCTTCAGGTATACATGATATACTTGCAAGTGTGCCTTGGCATTGTACCTCTTTTTTTTTTTTAATATTTTATTTATTTATTTGACAGACAGATCACAAGTAGGCAGAAAGGCAGACAGAGAGAGAGAGGGAAGCAGGCTCCCCGCTGAGTGGAGAGCCCGATGTGGGGCTCGATCCCAGAACCCTGGGATCATGACCTGAGCTGAAGGCAGAGGCTTTAACCCACTGAGCCACCCAGGCGCCCCAGCATTGTACCTCTTATTGGAACTTGGTTTTCTTTTCTTTTTTTTTTCCCCAGTTAATTTTTTTTCCAACAGTGTTATGTTAGTCACCATAGAGTACATCACTAATTTTTGATGTAGTGTTCCACGATTCATTGTATATGTATACCACCCAGTGCTCCATGCAATACATGCCCTTGTTAATACCCACCACCAGGCCAACCCATCCCCCCATACTCCTCCTCTCTAAAATCCTCAGTTTATTTCTCAAGAGTCCAGTCTCTCAAAGTTCGTCTCTCTTTCTGATTTCTCCCCTTTCATTTTTCCCTTCTCCCAATGTCCTCCGTGATATTCCTTATGTTCTACAAGTGAAATCATATGGTAGTTGACTTTCTCTGCTTGACTTATTTCACTCTGCAAAAAGTCCAGTCCCATCCAAGTTGATATGAAAGCCATCTTTTTTGATGGCTGAGTAATAGTCCATCAATTTTCCTTTTCAAACCAAATTGGGTCCGTTGGCTTTTGCTGCAGTACTCTCTCTACAGTGCCCCAACCTGCAACTGCAAACAAAGGTGCATTTTTGCATCTGACAGTGTCCCCTTCACTTTTAGGAAGCATTTTAAAAATCTTCCTAGTGCTTTTCATCATTGAATCTCAGAAAACATTCAACAAAAATATGTACCCACTGCTGAAATCTCTATCCCAATTTCTTATATTTACTTCTTCCCATTCTAATCCTGGTAAATTTCAACTGCTTTTAAAGTTTTTAGACTTATTTGTTATGGTCTGAGAATGACACTTATTCTTTGTTCTTCCAAAACTGGAAAATTATGTTTATTCTGATACATCCATACCACAAATAAATATTTATTATGTACATGTTAAGTTCAATGCCTAAGTATTCATGATTCAACAAAACAAAGATTCTTTATTAATGACTCTTATATTCTGTACAGATAGAATTGGTCAATAAGTAAAGGATTTATTATAGGTAGATGGGTAGAATAGTTTGTTATTCAGACCATCATTTTGCTAGGCTAGTAAAAATACTATGTAACAAACTACACCTACACATGAAGTATTAAATTAATAATACTTTATTATCCTCGTGTTACACTTGGGTTGAAAGTTGGCTCACCTGGCTGCACTGATAACTTTGGGTAGGATTGCTCCTGTTAGGATTGGTACAGGGTTGGAGAAGGGTGTCAGCGAATCTAGGCTAGGCTGAACTTGGGCCTTGGCCGTACTTAACAAGTCTATCCTCTTCCTAAAATTAGCAAATTAACCCTGGCTCCCCACCCATCTTTTGTTTGTTTCCTGGCAATGGCAGAGGCACAAGCATGCAAATAGAAATATAAAATATAAATATATAAAAAGAAATGTAAAAGAGGTTTTGACTCAGAACTGGCAGATGGTCATCTTTATCCACTCTATAAAGACTTAGTGCAGAGAATAAGTTGATTTTACTCTAGAGAAATTTCAAGAGAATTAGTGTGTGAAATTTCTTTTAATGCACTTTCCATGAAGGATAAAGTGCCCCTAACATTTAAACAGTTCTTAGAGATTTGCGCTTAACTTCTAAACTCCGTGGTTTGTTCCATCTACTGAACTTATTAGTATCTCAGGTGGCTTTGTTAAAACCTCATGAAATCTGTCTTTGCTCTATAATTTTGTCAACTGGGATGCTGTAAAAAACAAACAGAAAACACAACAACCCCTGAACAGTCATAAAGAGACAAAAAATTTCACTCATGATTCTTCTTGGTCAGTCCCACAGAGCACTTAGTTCTGGTCAGAAAAGATAAAGGAAACTGTCATTACCCACTATAAAGGTTAAGAAACATGGTATGGGAACATATGTATACATATATGAAATATGTAAAAAATTTCCATTATGGAAGCATTAGACATTACAGTAAAAGACTAAAAAGCTTAAAATGCCCATTAAAATGTAGAGGAGATTTCTCTTAGATGGGCAAAGAATACATATAAAAGAAACTACAGGTCCTATCACACATTTAATTTGGAGACTATGGGGAATTCCACTGGGAGTGTGAAATAGCATAGATTAAAAAACCATGTTATTATGGAAATTTGTTATTGTGCTGCTTTAAAATTTAAACATTTTATCTTATGTCAAATAACCTATGATTGTTTTTCTATTTGATTTTATTGTTAATTACCTCCATGCTGTTTCACAACATGCATATCCTTAGGATCTTCCTTCTTTCAGACACCTTTCCTTTCACCTTGCTTTAATTCATATGCATCTATTACAGGAAGTGAGCCATAACACCGTGTAATCTACATGGAATTGTAAAGCTATGGCTTTAAGAATTCTCTGGAAATCAAAACAGCTTCAAGGGACATCCTCAAATAGTTGCCTATCTGTATTTCAACAGTGAAGTTTGGAGAAGTAGGTTTTTTTTTGTTTTGTTTTGTGTTAGTATTTTTAAAGTAACAAATATGCATTATTACCTGTATTCATTTGTATAAATATATCATTAATAATTCCATGAAAAGTTCTGTTTCCAATATAGCTAAGTACACTTCTCTGCCAACTCTGCAGCACATGCATATACGCACACATCTCCAATAAATAGTAATAGCTTACTTTTCCACATGAAATAGGTAAGTTCTTAAAATGATAAAACCAAGAGTCCTGGAGTAAAGTCAACAAGTACTCTCTGGATACTTCCCCCATTAGATTATTCTTAAATCTTATGTGCTGTTTCACCTGAGACACAATTTCTTCTTCTGTGAAAAAAAATGGGCCTAATTCTTTTGCAGTTTTAAAATTCCTAAAATAAAGCATTTTGAAACATACACACACGTACACACATTTGTACACACACACAGAAACAACTGTAGTCAGATACTTCATTTCTACTGTGCAAACATTACTTTACTCTTAATCCACACCCAGACAAGTCCTCACTGATCTTCCTGTTTTAAAAGGTCCACTTATAGCCTTTAGATCCAAAGACTACAGTCTTTCTACTTATCTTAACAATCAGATATTTATTTCCAACATCTCACTTTTTTTTTCTTTTTAAGAAACATCTCTTGAGTAATATTTCTATAATTTAAAAATACTCAATGTTCTTAGATTAAAACATTAATTAGATTAAAATGAAAAGGAAAATTGTTTCTGATGATAGTGAAGCTTAAAATACTAAAGAAACATTTAATAAACCAGTATGGAGTAGTTTTGAATCTATTGCAATGTAATTAAGCAATGATCTTGAATCATGCAATGTTTACTGTAGATGTCAACTTCACAGTAGAGCAACTAAGGCAATGTCTGTAGCACAATTAACCTGAATGTAAGCTATGCAATTAGAAGGCTGTTTGTAGTATTATATTAGCATGGTGACAGCCATTCTGGGGGTTTTCTTTAAGTTCTAATTACTGATTCATGTGATATCAATAATAACTAAATTTATTGCCTCTATAAGAAATGACACCTAGAATGTGTCTACATGTGTTCTTTTAAGTGAATTAAACATTTCTGTTACTTTTTAGAGCAATTAACTATAATTATGTAATTTACTTTTAGTGTAATGCAGTGGCTTTGTTTTTCCTCTTTTGGCTTATAGGGAATTTTTGTTTAGAGTTTATTTGTGAAAAGAATGTTACAAATACACTAAAATTTTAATAGTGACTTTTTTATATCAAAGTTTTAAAAAACATTAAATACAAATAATGAAAAAAAAAAAAAAACCCGGGAATGCCAAAGCATTGTTTTTTATAAAATGGAGAGCCATTACTGTTTTTTTTTTTTCTTCATTTTTCTTGGGTTGACCTTGTTCTTATTTAACACCTGATAGAAAATTCTGGAGGGCAATTTCTTGCCTTTTTCACAAGAGAAGATATATCATTTTTTTTTTTTTTCTTTTGGCAATGACCCTGATCTCTATGCCCAATGAAGACAGATAAACATTTAAGTGACTGGTTTAAATCCAGTAGCTCATGTGTGTCACTACTCCTCTCACAAACTGCTGGAAGCAAGGATTATCTTTAAAATATTAAAGTTATAAGCCCAACAAAACAATATGAAGAATTGAGATTATGTAATCTATACTTAAACTTCCCAAGAACAGAAAATCCATAAGGAGCAAAACAGGAATAAACAGGGATGGGGGACTTTTTGGTCAGAAGATAATGGTGATGGTAGAAAGCATCAAAAATATGTACTTAAATTAATCACAACCACAACTTTGAAATTATCTTTAAAGCAAGAAAAAACTATATTTATGTGTCCAAAGTAGAAGCTTCTGATTTTTACTACCTAGAGACCAGAACCTCTTTGTTTCAATTATTACTGATAAGGGGTTCTGAAATGGACATGAAAGCCATTCCTCCTCCCTTGTTTTGACTCTTAATATACCTTTCTCTGAGTCTGTTTATATTCACAATCTGAATGACAAGATTACAGCATAAAAGCAACTGTAATAGTTTTCAAAGCATACCAGCAAATCCAAAGGTTTACTATAATTTCAAGGCTCAATTGCAACTAGTTTTGTCTTGGCTCAATAAGGACTGTCAACTATGCAAACCTGACAGCTAACAATTGTACATTTCAAGATGATACCACACAGAAGTTTTGTTAAGTTTAAATATGAATATATGTTTATTTATGTTAAGATATAAAAGCCAACAAACCACAACACAAAGTAAGAATCTGAGAGTATAAAGGCGGCGGTCTTGGGCTCAGTTGTTTAAATGGATCTGAATGTAAATTCTGGGACATGCACATTCCAACTTCCAACGGGAAATCAGAACACAGATTTCTGTTCTCATTATGTCATCTTTTATGTACACTTGGAAACCAGACACCTATTTTTATGCCATGAGGATGTATGTTATATACATTTGGGATCTAAAAGCTACTTCTCCAAGTGCCTCAATTCAGACAGAGGGATTTGACTCTAGAGCTAATTATAGGAATCTGTGGGTTTGGACACTTTTCTGAATGCAGAATGAGGATTCAAAAATAGGTGTTTAATCAGTAAATGAGTCACAATATTAAAACTATGCATGCCCGTTCATACCTCAGGTATAGAAGCCCATAATGTGCATAAATGTCTGTGTATACAAAGGGGCTGCTAACCATCGGTTGCTGCCTGTTTTTGTAAAGGAAGTTTTATTGGAACACAGCCATGCTTATTCATTTATGCACTGTCTATGGCTGCTTTTGTGCTCTAAAGGCAGAGTTCAGTAGTTGCAATCCTGTGTAGCCCACAAAGCTGAAAATACTATCTGCCCCTTTACAGAGAAAGTTTGCTAATCTGTGGTCTGGGCTGTTTTGTTTAGGCATTTTTTTTTTTTTACATTTTTTGAATTTAAAAATTTTTAAAGACATTATTTATTTGACAGAGAGAGAGAGAGAGAGCAAGCACGTGTGCACACACACTGAGCAGGGAGCATGACGCAGGCTCCATCCCAGGACGCTGGGATCATGACCTGAGCCAAAAGCAACTCTTAACCAAAACTGAGCCTCCCAGGTGCCCCTTATTTTAACTTTTTAAAGAGTATAAAAATTTTCATTTGCTAGATTTTTTTCATGAGTCTGTAATACATTCTTTTCTTAGCAGCAGTTAGTCTTCAATCCAGGATCTTAAGCAAGGAAGTGGATTTCACAAACATGTTATTACTCTTTCCATACCCTTTCCCCAGGTGTAGTGAAATCAGTCACAGGGAAGAGAATTTTTCAGAGTCTTTTGTAAGTTAAACTGGTCCTAATTTTTAGAAAAATAATTACAGGACAGTTTGTATGTGCTAATTAGCCTTTTTGGTTATTAATAACTTTTTATAACTTCTCTTGTAAGAATTTGGGTAATTTTTAAAATTTTTTTTTAATTTTTTATTTAGAATTTGGGTAATTTCTAATGAGCAAGTGGGATCCTGGTAAACTTGATCACATTTACAAATAATGTTAGATTAGGGCTAGCTTAAGCAAAACATAAATGCATTAGAAAGATATATAAAATCAAGGAAAGTCCTAAATGACCAGATCATGTGAATAATATACAGACCTTTCCAAGGAACCCAGCAGTAGGATTTTGTGAACCATTCCATTAAGACATTGCTGTTGAATACTCCAGTTGCATTCTCCCTGAGTTTCTACTTGAGATTTAAATCCCTGAGAGACCAATCCATCTGCCTATGTAAGGTCTTATGTCAAACTAGACAAAATGTGTTCATAATTAATAGCCACACAAAAGTCACTGGTGAGAGGCATTTTTTTTAAAGATTTTATTTATTTATTTGACAGAGAGAGAGATCACAAGTAGTCAGAGAGTCAGGCAGAGAGAGAGGGGGAAGCAAGGCTCCCTGCTGAGTAGAGAGCCCAATGCTGGGATAGATCCCAGGACCCTGAGATCATGACCTGAGCCAAAGGCAGTGGCTTAATCCACTGAGCCACCCAGGCACCCCATAGAGAGGCATTTTATAAAATAAGAAATGGTATGAAGAACTAAACAAGAGACCTTCATAAGGCTTTTAAGCAAAGAGAAGAACATGCTTAAAGCTGTAAGTTGAGTGAAAACACAGGATCTACTATGAAAACAGTGAGGAATACTCAAAGGCTAGAACTATAATTATTTGGAAATTGAGTGGTAGACCTGACAAAACAGAAACTAGAACTTTTATTTAGAAGTAAGTTCACGTCTTTGTGGACATATAACCTCATTATAAAGTGTGAAAGTAGCCACAGACCATATGTAAAGTACAAATGGGCATGGCAAGCTTTCAGTATAACTTTATTTACAAAAACAGGTGGTACATTTGATTTTACCTATAGCCCATAGTTTGCTGACCCCTGTTCTAGGTCTCTGGTTGCTAGAGGAAACGGGATGTATGCCAAAGGTTATTCAAGATAAATCCCTAGAATATGGAGGAAGGTTAGAGGTTTTCATTTATATTTTTCTTATCTTTTAAAAATTCCAGTTGTATATATACATTATATCAAATATATTAGTAGAATAATAGGACTCTAATTTAATTATAAGTACATGCTTTTTGTTCAATATTATTTTACTAGTGTAGGTATATGACCAAAAAAACATATATATGTATATACACACACATGCAACCATTCTAGGTAATAGAGAATAACTGAATAATTGTACTTTTTTTTTTTATTCAGTGAAGGAACTTAATCAGATTTGTTTTTCAGAAGGATAATTTTGTGGGCTGTATTTTCATTATATTTAATTTCTTTACCAGGAATACAGCTATCATTTTCTTAATTCAGAAAATTTTGTAATGTGGTTTCTTATGTCTTTGACTATTTTAGTTTTAGCAAATACATTTCCTGATAGTTATCCCAAATTAAAGCCATAAAAAGCATCAGTATTACAGAAAGTAATGATACCAAAAAATGATATCAAATAATAAATGATATCCAAAATGATATCAATGATAATGATATCAAAAAATGATAAAGAATTTTACTAACTTGGTGAGATCTTGTTGACCAAAACAATCCAGTGCAGTTTTGGTTTCAGTTGGAGAAAACCATGAGATCACTGAGTAGAGCAAGTTTAATCCTCATGATAGGTTGAAGTGATTAAATGGCCAAATCCTGGAACTACTACTTACAAGGGAATATAAAAGCGATGACATGGAATAAGTCATAATTTAATACAGTGGAGAAGATGCATTTTAAAATTTAAGTCAAGAGTTCTTCCTATTATAATGGAATACACATTTCAGAATTAATATAGTACAACAAAGACAACAGGAAAGAGATCATCATGCTAAAAACCACAGTGAGACGAAGGAAACAGACTCATCAATTATGGTTTTAACAGAAAAATATATAATTCCTGGAAAATAACGCAGAGAAACATTTTCTATAGACATCTATTGGGGAAACCTCACTCACAAAGGAAAAGAAAATCAAGCATTCATATTTTTCATAAACAAATCCTAGCATAGATGACCTATACAAAGAATATAGTAAAATATGAGACCAGATATTATCCACTTGGCCATCAAATAGCATACATGAAAAACTGATCATCCTCAGGGTTAAACCATCTTGTGCTCTGATCTTAATATCAATGTTACTCCATCTCAGGCTCTCACCCCTGTGGTCCCATCTTTGTTATCAGTATAACCAAGAACTGTACCAACCAAAAATTATGACCATCTATTTTCTTTATTCTTGCTTATTTGCCCAGTCTGTCTCAGCAATAATCTTTTACCTCATTTAGAGTTCAAATTCATTGACTCTAATAAATAGTATTATCAGTTATTTTTCTCTAGATTGGGTTCTTGGCTTCATCATTGCAATCACATAGCACAAACACTCAACATCTTGTCTAAAAATAACAGATTATCAATCAAGATTTTGTTAAATAACTATGTATGTATTACTGTTGCAAAACCACAACCTGTTATTTTATGCTAAATGGTGTGGAATGGATGAGTGATATTGTTCAGATGTAAAAGAGGACATTGAGTAATGGTGGGCAGCTTCCTGGAGGCAGTGTGGCTTGATCTAGAATTTTATAATGTATAGAAACTCGATGGTTGGTAAGGCATTTGTAGGAGGGAGTCTCTGATAAGAATAAATGGGATAACTAAAATATCTGTTTAGATCTAAGGGATATAAATACAAGGGATTAATATTAGGAAAGAAAAAATCCAAGAATACTTTGAAAGTATAGGGTTCATTTTTGTATGTACCAGTTTCAAAGGTTACAAAAAATTATAGCAGAGACCACTGGGCAGGACACATATTGAATAGAAATTTATTTTTTAGTTAAATAATATCACTTTTCAGGTAGTGACAGCAGTATTTTTTCAACAAAAATATCTCTAAATTTTTTATACTTGATTATAGTTAGTCTTAGGCACATATATATGAAAATTATAAAATTAATTAAGTTAAATGTTTAGTATTTGATTAAGTCTCTTTTATATAATGTCATACCCAATCATTTTTATAGCTCTGATATATTTAGCATGACAGGGTAAACAAGATTAAAAGCACAAAAGCTACTTACTGAGCTCAATCAGCATTTTCCCCACAATTTGCATGTATTACAGACTTTCATTTGAAACTTGGTTAAAATTGAAATGTAAGTGTATAGATTAAAGACAATTAATCATGCTATGTTAATGGTTTCCTATATCTTGATCTATGACCACTATCTTAAGAATTCATGACTTCTTATGATATTTCAGGAACTGAAAAAGTAATTTCAAACACTGGGACGAAATTCAAGTTTCACAGCTACATATCAGAAAAAAAATTAATAGTGGACAACAATGGTTGCACTTAAGAAATATAACAATGACAGTGTTCTGGATTTTCCTTCTAATATTCAAAACCAGGCAGCACATTTAAAGAATACAATAAGCCTTCAACTTACAAACAAACAAACAAAAAATACCCAAAACCAAAAAACATTCTTAGAGTTTTGTTTTTTCTTCAGATTTTCCTCAGAATGTTTACTCCAAACATATGTTTTATATCATATGGGAGTATAAAGTAAGATGAGTCCACTCTGAACCAACTGGCATAGATTAAGTTCTAAAAATCTGTAATTTCATTATTCTAGATAATATCTGAGGACTAACTCTTGCCTGGGACCTGAGAAGAGAGGAGGTAGAGAGATAAAGTTCAGATAAGATGACATTGATTCTTTGTCTAGCCAGATAGTTTATTAATGGTCATTGTAGAGATCCCTGTTTAGATATACACAAATTTTATAATCAATTAATTCATTCTGAATAAAGATATGTTGACCTGTCTAGTCAAAACTGTCAGAATATGCAATCTGCTATGTTCATGTAATGTACATTTATAGTATCAGGTTCACTGAACCTATTAAGACACAAGGGAGAAGGTTTGGATCAAGGGTCAGAGCTCACTTACAAACATATGGGTACAAGTCACACATACACACCCTTTTTGAGTGTTATCAATAAACAAGATTATAGGAAAATTAGAAATATAAAAATAAGCCTTAAAAATGGGATCCTTAAAATAAAAAAAAAACACAGAATAAATTAAATAGTAGTATGCAGAAGCTTTCTTGACATGAAAAAGAAACCAAAGTTTTAACCCAAGGTGTTTTGAACATAATTAAGACAATAAAATCCACAATTCTAACATACTTGAAATATTACCAGAAACTTTGACATTCATAAAATTTCTAAATAAAAATGCATATAAATTAAAACCTCTGATTTATGTTAGGCTTTCCTTCTTCAACAGTGAATGCTGAAAGAAAACATTGTTTTGAGGAAGATTTCTCTGTTCATAAGCTGAGCAATCTATATTATATAGTTTATATGTGAAGGTCAATGGGAATTCATTGTTAAATAGAGAGTAAGAATATATAAGCATATTCTTATATGTATATATTAATATATTTTCCAATGGTATTAGATATAAATATAGAGCTATGAATATAGACATAGATATAGATATGTTTACATACACACAAATACACTTCCTTTCTAAATAAACAATAACAACAAAAAAAAAGTTTGCCAAAGGATAACCATGTTTATCCCAACAGGAATAAATTCCACACTTAAATTATAATTAAGGAGGGTTTATTTATAAAGTGACTATTTACAAAGGTGGGGGTAGGAGCAGAAGGAGTGCTGTAATAACCCAGGACTATAGTCCACAGGCATAAGAGGAGAGGGGAGATGTTATAATCCTAGAAGGGTAATTAAATGAAGCCTACACTTCTGTTCTTCTCCCCTCAACTACTCCCCAGCTGTGGCTTTCCAATACACAAAACCAACTAGAAGCCAGAAAAGTGAGAAATCCATTGATGCAATTCCACATAGGTGAGACATTTGGGATAGCAGAAGGGAGGAGGTGAAGAATGAATCTGGAAAGACAAAAAAAATATGTGGCAGAGAAGCCACAAAAAATCCCAGTAAATTCCAAAATCCAGGAAAGGCCCTGGACACATTCACTCTGATCCCAACAAAATAAAAAAGTCAAATGATAAGGCCATTTTAAGTCAAAAAGTGGATCCTCCTTAAACAGTTTCTTTGCTCATCATCCCTTCTTGCAACTCGTTTATGTCCAAGAATTTTTTTTTTTCCCCAAATAGCATTAATTCCCTAAATAGTTCTTTCAGGAAAGTCCTTAATGCTAAATTCTGTCTCTACATGTGTGAGTCAATGCTAAGGAAAGTAATCTAGGAAGCAAATATGAACATGTTCATAAATTTAAATGTTGACTATAAGAGTACAATTTGGGGGAATAAAAATGTGAAATATCTGAAACAATAATATGAAAGGTAGAATCAAGGAGCTCAGAGTTAAAGCATTTGAAAAAGATATTTATAGCATTTGGGAAAATACAGATATTGATTGCTTCATGTTTAAGTATGACCTTAAAAAAACTGATGGTAAGTGAAAAAATTGTAACACCTAAACCAGTATGTGGGAAAACAGAATAAAAGAATACTTAGTCAAATAGAAGCTAGGAAAGGAGAAGAAGAGGACAAAGAAAGACAAACGTGCTAAGTAGGAGACAAATTAACATGTTTAAAAATCAAATTAGGGGCACCTGGGTGGCTTAGTCATTTAAGCAGTGTCTGGCTTTGGCTCAGGTCTCAGGGTCCTGGGATTGAGACCCACATCAGGCTCCCTGCTTAGTGGGGAGTCTGCTGCTTCCTCTCCCTCCTCCCCCAACTCATGCTCTGTCTCTCAAGTAAATAAATACAATATTAAAAAAAATTAAAGATAAATGCAGACATTCATATAACCTAATAAGGAAAGTTTATCTAATTACATTAAAATATAATTAAGGGGCGCCTGGGTGGCTCAGTGGGTTAAGCAGCTGCCTTTGGCTCGGGTCGTGATCTCAGGGTCCTGGGATGGAGTCCCACATCGGGCTCTCTGCTCGGCAGGGAGCCTGCTTCCCCCTCTCTCTCTCTGCCTGCCTCTCTGCCTACTTGTGATCTCTCTCTCTGTCAAATAAATAAATAAATAAAATCTTTAAAATATAATTCAGGGGCACCTGGGTGGCTCAGTGGGTTGGAGCCTCTGCCTTCGGCTTGGGTCGTGATCCCGGGGTCTTGGGATCGAGCCCCGCATCGGGCTCTCTGCTCCGCAGGGAGCCTGCTTCCTCCTCTCTCTCTGCTTGCCTCTCTGCCTACTTGTGATTTCTGTCTGTCGAATAAATAAAATCTTTAATAAAATATAATTCAGTTTCACAAAGTTTATAAGCCATATACTTGAAACAAAATAATACAAAAACATTGGAAATAAAAGAATGGAAAAATATTTTCCAGGGAGAACTGCTATAGCCACCATTTGAGGAAAAAATTAAAAGTATCAGTAAGATATAAATATATGTCTATATGATGTATATATTATGAGATAGTATACAGAACATAAATATATGAACTGAACTTATTAATATGGATACATTTAAAATATAACTGAAAACCTATTTTGCTTATACATGTGATACAAAATTTATATTCATAAATCAACAGTATGATATATTTTTCTATAATACAAACTGAAAATACTGGGATGATACATATCAAATTAATGATACTGGTGACTCTTCAGAGAGAAGGAGGGAAATCAGCCTGAATAGGGATCAAATGATTCTTTAATATAAAGAAAAACTGACTAAATGTTAATATTTTCTGGATATTTAGAAATTAATGCTTATTGCATCATTCTTTGTGTTTTAATGTTTAAGGCAGATAAAGAGATTTGAAAGCAGAACAGTAAAATATGACAGAGTGGTTAATATTACTAATGGTGCCTAACACACTGTGAAATATGCCACAAAAATAAGATCTTGACAGAATTAAAGATCAAGCATCATGGATTCACATGCATACAGTCCTAGTGCTCAGAATCACAGTATGTTCATCTCTACCCTTAGTATCAGAACTTGTACTTTTTTCAGCTTATTATTTCTTTAAAAAGTAGCTGAAACTTCTGTTGGTTTCACTAGTCCTTTATTACATGAAAGACATTAAGATAGACACAAAATATTTGGACAAGTAAGGGTCCCAGAGGAGAAGGGTAGGCAATGGCACAAACAAATCCCTCAGGACAAAGCAAGCAAACAAAAAAATGTTCTTGTCTGGAAGGATGAAAGGGACCTTGAAGTAAAACCCTTATTTCAGCCCTGGTAACTACAGGCAAGCATAGTAGACTGAGTGCACGATGGTAAGGGGTCAGATGAGTTGCCAGTGGCAGCCAGGCGTAATGCAAATGAGTAACTTAGGCCAGACTTTAGTACATGGTCAGGTAGGTGACTGACAGCCTCAGCGCTGGGGAAGCCCCAGGGATTGACAGAGGCTGTGCCGAGCTGGAGAAGCAGTGTTCCTTTCTGAACAATCCGCTCCAGTTGATCATTATTAAGAGAGTGTTCTTAGGGCTGCTGTGCTTCTGGTTTCTCAAGAGAAGACAAGAATTCTGGTGGTTGTAAGAAATCTGACTTCTTGAATGCTGGAAACAAGTTCAGTTGTATAGCATCATGCTGGCCGACACTGTGAAAGAAGCAAACGCTAGCTTTAAGCAAATACCATGAAGCAAATACCATGGCCCTCGGGCCAACAGTATGAGACCAAGTGAGTCAGCAAAGATGGTTTACTCTATGATGAAGTTTCTGGAAGCCTTGATCAGAGTCCCAGCACTAAAATCTCTCCTGTCAAGCAAACAGAATGACTGTCAGATAATCCAAAAAGCTCCCTACTTCTATGTCTACCTTATTGCATAGTCATTTGTTTGTTTAGAATACTGAGTGCTTTGTGCTTGCTCTGACCATAACACCATGCCTTCCACTCTGTAATCTCTGTAACATCTTTCATTTTGTTGCAAGATCTAGACAGAACTGGATTCTGAATATTGTGTTTATGATTTTTTTCATGGGCACCTGGGTGGCTCAGTCAGTTAAGCGTCTGCCTAGGGCTCAGGTCACGTCCCAGAGTCCTGGGATGGAGGGAGCTCTACATCAGGCTCCCTGCTCAGCAGGAAGCTAGCTTCTCCCTCTGTCCTTTACCCTGCCTGTGCTCTCTCTTGCTCTCTCTCTCTCAAATGAATAAATAAAATCTCAAAAAAAACCCAACACCCTTATAATCTTTTTCACATGCCTGAAGGTTTTAATTCATGGCACTAGAATCAATGTTATAAAATATTTGTTGAGTGGACATCTAAGAGTTTGAAATTGACCACCTTCTGGATGATATCCTAATAAGAATAAAGTTGGCAAAAATCTTATGTGAGATTTAGCATGAGGATATTTCCCAGATTATAGACACAGGAAAGGACTGCATGGTGAAAAGAAGCTAACCCAGGGACAGCACTTACAAGTGAGCACAAACTACCATGAAAGAACTTTTAAAATTTGTGCACGTGGTTATAAGTCTTCAGTGCTGAGTACATCTAATGGCACCCACAGAGCAGGGTTGGAGAAATCTTCCCACCAAGACAGACTCCTGTAAATCAGAAAAGTATCCTGAACTCAGGTCTTCACAGTTAAAACCGAGTAGCTACTTGAGATTATTAAAGCAAAGCCTTTCTTCTGTTGTTCACGTTGTTTCTCTATATTCTCCTTACAGGCAACAACCTGCCTTTCCCCATACATATGTATCTTATAATAGGTTTTATACTGGGTTAATAGTAAATGAGTGAAATAAGGCCATTTCAATATGTTTATTTTTCACATGAAACCTAATCAAATGAGTTTTTCAAGTAAGTACATTACAAGATCCTAATTTGTTCTATAAATTGAACAAAGAATAGAGAATACAGAAGAAAAGTATATTGTAAATTAAATTACAGAAGCAAATAAGTAAATTGGCAGTTTACTGCCAATAATTACTAAATGTATTGGTATTCAAATCCTTTGGATTTCCCAAATTGACATTACTGTAACAGTTAAAATGCAAAAAAAAAAAAAAAATCATGTAGCTACTTCAAGGAAATAGTCATTAATGAATAGTCCTTAGTTGGAAAAGCAAATGAGTCCTGGTGATTATTCTAGTCTTATCTTTGTGACTGCATGTGCCCATCTAAGCGGTGGTGGGCTGGCATGTAAATTTCCCCTTAGTTATTCATGACTGCATCTTTCCCCTTAGCATTAATATATGCTATAGTATGACATATCCAAAATACAAGCCATGTGAGTCCCTTCCCTGCTATGTCTATTTCCACACACACTCAATTATCAGCTGCTTCCATGTCACTAATTTTTCTTCTGTCATTCACCTTTTAGCTCATTTCAACTAGGGTTACAAGATTTAGCAAACAAAAAAAAAAGTATGAGTAGTTAAATATTCAGATAAATAATTTTTAATATAAATATGTTTCAAGCATTGCATGTATTTAATCTGGCAATCCAAGTTTCCCAAACATTCATCTTCTATCATGAGCCCAAATTGCTCTTGTTTTGGTCAGAAATGATATCTTTGTTGCTAATCCAGCTTTCCTAGAAACAAAGAATGTCCTTTTACTCACCTGGAATAGACTGAGAGGGTTAGGTAATTAACTCTTTCTGGGAATAGCTATCCTCAATGACAAGTGGGTTTTGGCAAAAATATTCTAGGGTTCTTGTGTCCTCTTCATAGGCTAATTCTAAATTGTGTGATTTACTTAAATTCCAAGAATTGCACCATGGGATTGAGCTTTAGAATGGTATCTGGCTTAAATAAATGTACTTTATATGGCTATTTTCTTTTCCTTGTGTCCCTCCAATGTTGTTCTGCCAGTGTTCCTAGCTCTTCCCAAATAAACTACTTGTTCTTAAATTCCTGACTTAGTCAATTTCTGGAAGAAACCAAAGAAAGGCTCATGTGTAAAGCCTCTTTCAATTTTCAATCTATATTCTGCTCTTGATCTCTTCATTTCCATGGCTTTACCAACTTCCTACGGATAAACTAATATTTACCAAAAATTTTGTCCCCAGCTCAGACCATTCCTTCTAACTTTCAGGTTTACAAAACAGATACTTGACATCCATCTGGATTACTCTTAAACATCTCAAAATTAACATGTTCAGTTTTCCCCTTTCCTTATTTCTTTAATCTCCCCACTCTCAGTCCATCCACATCATTACAAATGGCATCTTCTTCTTTATTCATTCATCTGTTGATGGACATCTGCACTCTTTCCATAGTTTGCCTTTGTGGACATTGCTACCAGGAACACTGGGGTGCAGGTACCCCTTCAGATCACTATATTTGTACCTTGCCAACATCTGTCATTTCCTGACTTGTTCATTTTAACCATTCTAACTCATGTGAGTTAGTATCTCATTGTGGTTTTGATTTATATTTTCCTGATGCTGAGTGATGTTGGGCATTTTTTCATATGTCTGTTGTCCATTTGTACATCTTCTTTGGAGAAATATCTGTTCATGTCTTCTGCCCATTTCTTGTTTGGATTATTTGTTCTTTGGGTGTTGAGTTTCATAAGTTCTTTATAGATTTTGGATACTAGCCTTTTATTGATATGTCATTTGCAAATATCTTCTCTCATTCCGTGGGTCATCTTTTGGTTTTATCAACTGTTTCCCTTGCTGTTCAAAAGCTTTTTACCTTGATGAAGTCCCAACAGTTCACTTTGCCTTTGTTTCCCTTCCCTTTGGAAACCTCTCTAACAAGTCTATGATTAGTTGTTAAATACCTTTCCTCTCTACCAGAATGTAACCTCCATGAGGATAAAAGTCATACCTGTTTTGTTCCATACTAATAACATAAGGTCCTGGTATGTAATTTTATGTCTGACTTATACAGCTCAATAACTGGTTGGAGAATATACTGAAAGATTCAAAAAATATATGTGATAAGCTGTAACTCCTGAAGGGTTTTAACTCTTTCCAATTATATTGGAAATTTTACTCTTCTACTCATTTTACATTTTTTTTACTCTTTTACTCATTTTACATTTTACTCATTTACTGTTTACAACTATATAGAATCTAACGGAAGCCACATCTAACCTTTCTTGAGCTTCCATTACATTCCAGGCATTTTGTGTGTTTCCCTTTTGGTTTTTACAATTTAAGCATCATCATTATAACCATTTTAAGATCAAGAAAATTAGTCTCTGAGATGTTCAAAAAGATTAAGTGACTCCTATAAATCTAGGAAGGATTATAAATGTCAGAGCTGGAATTAAAATTTATATTTGGCCTCAAAATCTCTTTTTGCAGTAATATTCTAAAAATTGGATTGAATGATATTCCAACTTGGTGTTGTAACAATAGGAACTGATCTCAGAGACTTTAGATTCTATTAAATTTAAAGTAATCTTGGTAAGTATCCCACAACTTCTTTTATTAAACATTATTCTCAGCAATGTTTACTACTGAAAGATAATTTTCCTATGGTTTTCATAGTGAAAATTTCTGGGAATAAGATGTTATTACTCATACGTTAAAATATATAACAATTAACAAAACCTTTTAGGCAGATATTTACATCAACATTGAACACATCCCTATGTCAGAAGAAACAAAAATTATCATAGTACCTCTGCTCCCAAAAGCCAGGTAGGTTGAAATTTTTCTCCACACTTACTGGTGTGGGGCATTTGACAAGTTACTTATTCTCTCTTTACATTTTTAACCTTCTGTAAAATGTAGATGATAATAGTAATAACCTTATGAATATAGTTGGGAGGAATAAATAAGTTAATATGTATAGAATGCTTAAAATAGTTCTTAGCACATATTAACTTTGATTATCTCCCTCTGAAAACTCATTGTTAATAGTTTGTCACCTGTAATTTATTCAACCACTGTAAGTCACCACATAATAGATTTTTAAAATCCATTAAGACAGGTAAAATCATTTCATCTTTAGATGGGGAAAACAGACACTAAAATAATACATGAATGAATAAGAAATTTAAGATGGTAACAGTTGCCATGAATAAAATGAAACAAGAAAACAAATTTGCTTTCCATTAATTCTATATTAACTTTAATTGAAGTAAACTCCATATCTATAATTTGATTTGGGCCTTTCAACTTAACAGGGGACTATGCTAATATTGGTATTTACCATTATACTAGTCTCTTTTAATTTTTAGTTTGCTCATTATTCTCATAGTTATCTCATCATTTTCACTTAATGTTAAAAAGAACATACACTTTGTTCTAACTGCAAAATCATTTGAATTTTAATCATAAAATCAAAGTTTATAATCACTCCCACCTGCATTTTGTTCTGAATATCTTTAAGATGAAAAAAAATAGTTGGTCTGTTTAAATGTATTTAAAAATTCAAATAATCCAAATGTTTTGTGTTTAAAACATCTAGATCACTTGATTTCTGTTAGAGCAGACTGCAGTGATCCACATATTTTGCCACTATGTACACACAACCTCTGTGCCATCCTCTTGTCTATCTGTCCTAACAGGAGGAGGGGGAGAGAATGTGTGTTTACATGGAGTCAAAAACAAATGGTAATTTGGCACAGAGAGTTTATCTTGAATAATTTCTTCTTTATTCCCATACTGAAATCATTCATATCAGACCGAAAGTGTTAGTAAGTAACCCAAACGGGTGAAATAAAATTTGCCGTAGAAAAACTTTCTTGGTCTCCTGGGTGTCTCAGTCGGTTAAGTGTCTGCCTTCAGCTCAGGTCATGATCCCAGAGTCCGAGGGTCCAGTCCCAGGGTAGACTCCCTGCTCATCAGGGAGTCTACTTCTCTGTCCCTCCCCTGGCTCCTGTGCATTCTCTTTCTCTTTCAAATAAGTAAATAAAACCTTAAAAATTTTTTCTTATGACTTCTCTTGTTCTCATTGCCTCTAAAATAAATACAAAGGAATTGGTCCGAGCTATGTATGCATTCCCTCGTTTCACAAAATAGGCACTAAATCAGTTCTAAAAATGCTACTTTTTACTTAATTTCTCCAAACAAGCCATAGGACTATACATGTTTACACACTTCAAATAAAATTAGAGATGAACAAATGTTTTTAAAACCTGAAGATATAAACTACATATGCTGAGATCCTATTAAATATGGAAACTATAATTGGCTGGGGAGATTGGAGTCCTTTCCTAAGAGGCAGTGAGCAAAAATGGTTACTAAAAGAAAAAAGGGTCATTCATCTCAAGGAAAATTAAATTAAAAAAGGAAGACATCAAGAAACAAAATTTTAGAACATGTGTATTTGGAAAATGCTTTTGAAAAAAAATAAGAGAATTTCTTTGCATTTCGTATGTCAGGGAATAACTCATTTTCTCATTCTGACTTGATAACATTTGGACTGAGTCAAAAGAAAATATAAAGTGTTCACTGGAAGTGTAAAGAGATCATAAACCTAAACTGTAAAATATTTGGAGATTTTACTCTTTGAGTCCTGTCTACATAGTTAAGTTATGACATAATTAATCTCCTCTTAAAAGAACAAATATAGTATATATTTTCAGAAATTCTCATCTATCCAGTGGGGAGTCCTACTGTCTTGACTTCCTACTTCCTCAACTGTTCTTATCTCTAGATTCAGGGATGTAGAAACATGACTTAGAGAATCTTGTTCTAAAGTGAAAGAGGAATCACCCTCCCCATGGTGAAAGCTAATTCATCTCCCAGTTCTCTCCCACTCTAGTTTACATACTCAGGGACTTTGCTCTAGCTAACAATCCTTTTCTCTGCATTGTCTAAAACCTTTTTGCCACCAATGATTTCTTCTGCTTATAATTGTGCTCAATTTTTTGTCATAACTTTAAAAAAAGTTCTCTTTTGATTCTCTAAGATAATCTCTCCTCCTAGATAAACATAAATCTTTAAATGTCTTCCAGTCTTTTGAGGCCACTTCTAAGTATTGCTACTCTGCTTTCTCTCCTTCCTTATTTCCCAAATTTCCCCTTGACTGGTTACAATCTGGTAACATTTTTCCAAGTCACTAAAGTTGCTTTTCTAAGATCATTAACAATTCTATTTGCTGACTATAAAGACCAGATTTCAGTGAATATCCTGACTCCCTTTTCAGCTGAAATGCTAAGAAGAATGTTCAAGTGGTTTTCCACAAACAAGTCAACTACCCATTTTAGAAGCGGATGGTAAAGGACATGACATCAATCAATCCTTCTCCTCTGGTTTCTCCTATAATGCATTTTATGTCATGGCAATAAGTAAGTACAGAAAGAGAAGACCAATGTGATTTTCTTTGTTCCTTCCTTGACCAATTAAAGTATGTGATTACTTTACCTTGCTGCACTTTATATTCACATCATCATTTACATTATCAAACTCTTACCAAATACCATATGATGTAAGCATTTAAAACATGTAAAATAAGTAGGTCAGCAGGAAATCAACATACAAAAGGAACTGGAAATGGCCTTTAAAAGATTAATGTCTCCTGGTCTTAAAATTTTGTGTTTGATTTCTCCTTTATCCCATTCATATTGTTGTTGCATCTCCATCAGTGATTAATTAAAAATTACTTAGAGAAAAAATAAGCATTAAGAGAAAATCTGAAAGGCTGTATAGTGTACAAATTGTTCTGATCCCTTAAATACAAAATTCAATTTCATTCTAGTTCCATGAATATGGAAAAAGGTTTCATGTAAATAAAAGTAAACCCCTACAAGATATAGCAATGATCTATTAATATCACTCAAACAGAACTAAAATTTTGAAAAAAAAGTTTACTTAATTATACATATATATGCATATTTCATGCAAATTCAGAAATTCAGATAGATTTCACCAATCAAAACAGAAGATGTTCAGCTCTAAAACATGCCTCTGGTACATAGCTTAAGTTTGATCTATTTTAAGACAAAACTGCTACATGCTGTTTTTTATTTCCAGGTGCAATAAAATCCATTTAATCTGAAGACTGATTAAAGTAGAGAAACCTACTGACAAGGAGTAAACTAATGCTCTACCAATCAAACTAGGATCTGACACAGGCTTCCAAAAACAACAGAGAACATTTGGTAAGGGAAAATGTCAGCACTGGTATTAAACATTTATACATAGTTTGTTACTGTTGTAAATCATGAAATTAAAGAATGCAGCTTAATATTTTGAACCCTAAGCCATATTAGAGACTATAGCTGATACCTTCCTTTAAAAGAGTTAACTAATTAAATCGTGTCAGTAAAAATTACCACTTAATAATCTGTTTCTATTTGCTTTATGTATATATTTCAGAGCACATTAGTAATCATATAAAAAATTTAAGGATAAATTAGAAAAGTTATTTATGTTCTTTCTGCTCATCTATAATTCATTTCCAACTGAAATACTCTAATATAAACTATGATACTATCAACTTTTAAAGATTTAATTTAAAATTTTTGTTTGCTTTTTTTTGTCTTACAGATGAATTAGATGATAAAGGTTTGACTTACTTTCTACTTGGACAAATGTGAAACATTATGTCAAAATGATTTAAATGCTTAAAGACCAAAATACTAGTGAAGGTGAACTATCTCTTTGAATGTAAATTTCTCCTACTTTTAGGATCTGTGAAACTAAAAATAAGTCTATGTAATTTAAAATTTTCTGACTTCTATTTCCAATACTATACATTTCAAGTGTAACCTTTAAATTCTAGGTAGTAGGTATTATTAAGCCAAAGAATGATGTTTAAAACTGAAGATCTAGATTGAAATCCAGAACCATCCTGTGAGATACATACTCACTTTCCTGAGACTCCGATTCCTATCTCAAAGAGTTACAATATTTTTGTATTATTTTCTTTATATTATTGTTTTCTTTATATTAAAGATAATATAGAAAGTAGTACAGATATACAGTAGGGATTCAGAAAATACCTGTTTTCTTTATATTAATGACTGAGTTGTTAAAAAGAAAATCACAGGCCCAAAATGGCATCACTTGGTCTGAGTCACCAAACCAGGGCTTAATACCTAATCTAATTGCAGTTTCAACATCCTCAGAAATATATCTTACCCAGTCAGTCTGGGATTTTTCTGATTACCAGTAATGAGGTAGTCTGTCACATGGGTCCTCTCCGTCTACCAAAGTAAGATGAAACAATCTGCCTTTAAGTTTCCCTGTTTTTACTCCTAAAGGAAAGAGATCTTGCCTAGAATAATCCTTTTGTTTTTCTAATAACTCTCTGGCCCTACCTTTCTTCCTGTAAAAAGTTTCCATTTTCTATAGCTACCCAGAGTTCTCCTCTACTTGCTAGAAGGGATACTGCTGGATTCATAAATCACATAATAAAGCCAATTAGATCAAATTCACTTGAATTTTGTTCTTTTTTTTAACAGATTTGGTGACAGTGATCTGAAGCAAACTTCTGACAGCATTTGGGGACAAAAAAAACACGGGTATGGTACCTGGTGAATCATTTTGAATTCACTGCCTTTCCTGCCTTTTCTGAGGGCCATGAGTAAGTCCCTCTAAGTTTGAGCTCCACTCCTTTTGCATTTGGGCTACTGATTTGATTGGCTTTCCAATTCAGAGTTAACAGGTCAGTTTAGACCAACTGGAAGCTCTAACAGAGTTCCAATCCTTAGTCCTTGGTTTATTCTGCAATTTCACATTGGAATAACTTCCCCAGTTCCAATTCGCAGTCCCTATTTACCGGTATTTTCAGGTTTAGTCCTTTCCTCATTTCTAGATTGCAGTCTCACTGAATTGAATCCGTTGGTTGAGTCCACAGTGGGAATTAGCTGGTGATGTGCACGGTCTTAGCCAGTCTGCAGTGACATCTTTTGGTTACTGCTGGTATGTTGAGGTCCATGTTTATTTCTCTTGTTTTGTGCAAATAATGCCTGTTCCTAACAGAGATCTCAGGCCAAAAAGCCTCAAAAAATGGAGGGCAGGATTCTACCATTAGATGGCTGTTA